>OX578135.1:99755495-100052995 GCA_951213105.1 Amaurobius ferox
AATGGTCAATCTCCCACATGTGCAAAGACAGAAGCACCCGAACGGATAAAAGAGCAAAGATGGAACCAAGCTTGGAAGAGATACACCTTACCATCCGGCATGAAAACACAACATTTTATAAGGGAAAGTCGCACATGCGCGAAAAGACTTCAAGATGATAGGATCGCAGATATGAAAATATATATGATTAAGAATTCTCATTTAGAATCAAACAATGTACAATTTCTTTCTTTGAAAAAGGAATAGTAATAATGTTGTAAAAAATATCTAGGGTAATTTCTTTTTAATGCATCATTTATTATTTTATTACATTCATGAATGCAGTCTTTTTTAAAAGTACTGTAGTTTCTGTTTCTTCTGAAGTACCCGATAATAATATTTCTGAATATATTTTTAGTGAGGTTTGAATCCCAATCAATAACTCAATCTCTGAATCCCAATCAATAACCCAATCAATAACCCAATCTCTGTACTTTAGTCTTTTAATTTTTTAATTATGTGGTTTTTAAGTATTTTTATCGCTTTTATTGAATCTGGTATTTTCCAATACCTATTTTAGAACGAATTCTATGAATGAATCAAAATAACTAGAAAAAAAGTATAAAATAGTGCTCAAATTTGTCATACAGCATAAAATGGGCAAGTGTGAAGGTAGTATACCTGAACGTTCTATGATGCTTTTACTGTATTTGAATGTGCATATGAAAAAACATTTCGTTTGTTTTTACTATAAAGTTCTTACTCCTCAACATGAGTTAAAAAACTGTTGATATATAATATGTATGAAGGCTTTATATAAATTTAGCGACTGGCAAATTTATTCCATGTTGAATATATGCCCGGTGACACATTATCAGGGTATATGTGTCATCGAAATACAGTTACCCTAATCTTTATATTGAAGCAAGTGATGAGCAGTGTTTATAAGCCTTGTACAATTGTCCATGATAAAGCTGTGACAAACATAAAAAATGTAAATTCTTTTGTAATAAATGACACGATCTATAACAGATCATCTTTTTTTAACGACTTTTATCAACACTACCACCATATGAAGAACTTCAAGTTCAAGAAATGCAATTCTAAGCGATGTAAGCTTTGTCCCGTAGCCAATCCACACCAAATTTCTACAAAAAGGGACAATATAAAAATATTTTGCAAAACTTTTAATGTGGTATATTGCATATCATGCCTTGCCTGTCTGGCGAAATATATAGGACAGACGCAGAATTCGCTGAATATCCGTATAAATCTGCACCGAAGTCAAGTGGGCAAAATCCAACAGCTATCCACCAATAATAACTTAGAAGTACGACATTTTCAAGTACACCCCTTCAGCAATATTATGGTAACTATTATTGATATAGTACCAGACCTATCTGAACGCTTGTGGTGGGAAAACACCCATATAAAGCAATATAATTCTGCATATCCATATGGTCTGAATACTTTATTATTCAAGGAAAATTGCAATAAAGAAAGATGCAGGAATAGTAAAGCATACCCTCTCTTAGAAAATTCAATACCTAAGAAAACTTATAGACACCAAAGAGGAAATAAAAAGCAACAATTTAATTATATCAAAACAGAAGAAAAAATCTCAGACTTCATAAAGACAGAAATAACGGTGAAATTCGGATGGATCAAGAATATAGCCAACAGTATCAAAATCAAATACTTACAACGTATATGGAATTTTATTATAAATTTCAATTTAAGTGAAAATAACTGCAATACAGAAGATACAAACACTAATATAGACATCATTCTGGATTTAATTAAACTCAGAGCCGCAAAATATAATGTAGCACTTGAACCAAAATATCAAATTAACAAATCAAAAGAATTTTTTATCACAACATTTAAGAATAAAATGTTCGAAAATATTCCATTCAACCAAATATTACATAATATAGAAGAACGTCTTCCTTTGCCTAATCTAAATATTAAGATATCCTATCGCTTTGTAAGAACCAACGGAAGAAGATTATTCAACTACAATAAATTATGTAAAACCGTGTCTTCATTTAATATTGAATCCTGTCAATGTCATAAAAATATACATTGTGATCCCTACCACAAGCATATAATTACTGGAAACTTAGATTTTATAAAAGATAATAAACTCAAAAACTTATTACAACTTGGTACTAAGTACCGAATACAAGAATATAATGATATTTATAATGAATTTAATTACGATCTGGAAACCTTCATATACAAGATGGCTGTCAAACACAGTATACCTGTACAAACTTTTAACGCATGGAAATATGCCTTTTACAGTGCTTTTTGCCAATTCTACCCGAGAAGAAACAAGGATTCTGGGAGTTCTCAATTTCCGTTTTCAATCAAACATTTTAATGAAGAATTCGTATTGACATACACCGACAAAATCGTATCGAATTTTGCATTCACGTGTAAAAAATTCTATGTCGATACTTTAACACAATGCTATAAGGATTGTGCCATGTATACATTAATTCCTAGCAACGAATCAATCATCACTAATAGAATAAAAGCACTGTATAAAAGAATTGGTATGGATATTAAATCAGTAAAATTTCCATACTTGATCCTCATTCCCAAGTTACACAAAAAGCCAGTCAAGTTCCGAACTGTAACAGTGGGATGCGGATCATACCTGGAACATGCAAATAAAAAACTTCTGAAATTACTCCAATATGTTATGACTGATATTAAGAAGCAAAACTCCATAATGTTAAAAAACGGGCAAGAATTGATAGACCGACTGAAATTTTGCCATAAAGATTTAAACTTCAGAAGCTACGATTTCAGGGATCTGTTTAATAACATCGATTTAACAAACCTACAAATGATCTTGAAAGAATTACATGAAGAGTATAATTTAAAACCATATATAACTCTCAGAAGATATTTGGATTTGATTGAGTTGGTTTTAAATGAAAACATACTATATGACGGTATGCATTTCTACAAACAGGTCAAAGGCATACCCATGGGTGGTGCATGCTCATCAATATTGGCGGATATTTATCTATCCAAATATGAAAGAGGAACCCATATATTATCGGAAATACCTTATTTCCGTTATGTTGACGACGTGATATTAGGGGGTTATGCAAACACCCCTGACATAGATTTTGCATTCTACCCAAGGGAATTGGACTTAATTGAAAACCCGATCAATGAGGATGGATCGACAGACTTCCTGGATTTGTCAATAAGAAAGCACCAACAGTATGGAATTTATACAACCATACACGACAAGAGAAATTCATACAATATCAAAATTAATAATATTATTGATTGGGATTCAAACCTCACTAAAAATATATTCAGAAATATTATTATCGGGTACTTCAGAAGAAACAGAAACTACAGTACTTTTAAAAAAGACTGCATTCATGAATGTAATAAAATAATAAATGATGCATTAAAAAGAAATTACCCTAGATATTTTTTACAACATTATTACTATTCCTTTTTCAAAGAAAGAAATTGTACATTGTTTGATTCTAAATGAGAATTCTTAATCATATATATTTTCATATCTGCGATCCTATCATCTTGAAGTCTTTTCGCGCATGTGCGACTTTCCCTTATAAAATGTTGTGTTTTCATGCCGGATGGTAAGGTGTATCTCTTCCAAGCTTGGTTCCATCTTTGCTCTTTTATCCGTTCGGGTGCTTCTGTCTTTGCACATGTGGGAGATTGACCATTGAGTTACATTGGTGCCGTGAGCGTTGCCCGGGTCGTAAAAGCTGCTTTAAGCGGGAAAGGGGTGTCGCAATCCACCCCAGCCATTCTATGCAAATCATATGGTCACTCCTGTTCTCGCTTATTTTTTCTTCTTGTTTATATACATATATATATATATATACATATATATATATACATATATATATATATACATATATATATACATATATATATATACATATATATATATATACATATATATATATATACATATATATATATATATATATATATATACATATATATATATATATATATATATATACATATATATATATATATATATATATATACATATATATATATATATATATATATATACATATATATATATATATATATATATATACATATATATATATATATACATATATATATATATATATATATATATACATATATATATATATATATATATATACATATATATATATATATATATATATATACATATATATATATATATATATATATATACATATATATATATATATATATATATATACATATATATATATATATACATATATATATATATATATATATATATACATATATATATATATATATATATATATACATATATATATATATATATATATATACATATATATATATATATATATATATATACATATATATATATATATATATATATATACATATATATATATATATATATATATACATATATATATATATACATATATATATATATATATATATATATATACATATATATATATATATATATATATATATATATATATATACATATATATATATATATATATACATATATATATATATATATATATACATATATATATATATATATATATATATATATATATATATATATATATATATATATATATATATATATATATATATATATACATATATATATATATATATACATATATATATATATACATATATATATATATATAGATTATAACTATTATTTTATTTAATATTTCACAGTGTTTAACATTTTGAGTTTTTAAAAATATATTTTTTTCTACCCTAAAATTTTCCTTCCAGTAAATTCAATAGTTTTTTAAGTTAAAATTTTAGTTGATTTTGCCGGCACTTTCGCATTTTAAGTATAAAGTGACCCCATATAGACTACATAAACCAACCTCTTATATTGTAGACTAAGGAACTTTTTATTATATAATTATAGACTTTGTTACATAATTATAGAATCTCTTATATTGGACTATCAAAATATAAATATGGAAAATAAATAACTTCAAATTAGAAGAAAATTAATTGTTTTTGAAGAATAACTCATTTGTGAGTAACCCGTATTAACTTCGTTAAAAACGTTTCAAATATAACATTGAAATATGCAATTCAAGTCATTTGTGCAAAACCTTTACACAAATGCCATTGAATGTGAAGCCAGGACTTAATGGATAATTAGAAACTCGTAAGTGAATTTACAAGTAAATATAACAGTAATTAACCGCAAGTTACAGCATAATGGATCTAGCTGAATGAGGGAGCTGCTGAAATTTCAGACACATCGCTTGATTGATGATTTCAAAACCTTCTGCAAATTACATCATCGGCATTTAAGGCATCCACAGAAACGAAAATTGTTTCCCACGTTTTGAAAATAATTGGAGATAATTACTTCGTCAATTATGTAAGAAAAGTAATTTTTGTATCGAAGTTAAAAACGAGTAAATAGGGCTTGTCAAATATGTGTTTAAAAGGCAAATTAAATTATGTATGTATCTGAATGAATAACCATTTCAAAACAAGAATCTCGAGAAATTTGGAGTTAAAAGAATTATGAAATGAAAATCACATCCTCGCTTTATTTCTCGAATGCGATTTTAACACATCAGTGAAATAAGTAAAGTGTAAATTGGTTAATTATAACATTATAATTATGAGTACTATACAGGATATTAAGGAAAATCGTGACACAAGCCAATAACTCGACAAATATTAGGGTTGTCGTATCTTTCTTACTTTTACTTTTGTACATGTATATAGAATATCTCAGTGGCGCTACACCGTGGGGTAAAATTGAACTTGGGGAGGGGGGGTGTTTACCCACATTTTACGGGGGCTAATCTTCATTCCTATTAGAGATAGAGGGGACATTCAATAACAAAGTTGTAGAATGTTGCAAAATGAGTACAAATCAGTTTTGTCTTCCAGCAAAATATGGAAAAGAGTCCTGAAAACCAGTGTACACAATCTTATTCCCCATCCCAAAAAATGAATAGAAAATTTAGACAATTCGGCAGACTAAAATAGATTTATGCACAACATACTAAATGTTATACACAAAATAAATGTTAAACACAAATTATACACAAAATACAAAATATTCACATTCACCAACTATGCATGCCTGCACAAGTGCAATAAAATGTCTCCACGTATTTTCCAATGTCTTTGCATTTACGCTGTTACATGCAGATTAATAAAATTGCCTCGTGTAAAATCATTGGTTTGAGTTATTTTCCATTTTTTATGCGATGGCAAAATTACTCAGCACTGATTTTACAACCCTCTACAACTTTGTAATTAACTTTCTTTTTCTATCCCGTTACAGAAAGCGATGTAGCTCCCCCCCCCCCCATACACCTACTAAAAAGCGAAGTCAGCTCTCCTAATGTTGCTTCAACGTGTAGCGCCATAACGGTTTCCTGCACATCTGCATAAAAAATATACGACTTAGAACTCTTTCTTGAGTTATCTACATGGTCCCTGACTTTACTTTCACACTGTATATGTAGGGAAAGTAATAAATATTAGAATATGATTCATCTTATCTATATTCGTGCATCCTATACTGTTTGATTCGGCGTAATAAAGTTCGCCAGCACATCTTATCAAACAATTACTTATATACTAGGTATACGAAATAGCATTTATATATTAAGTTATAAACAATATATACTAAGTTATAAAAAGTATATACTAGTTATAAACAGTATATACTAAGTATACAATATATACTAAGTACAGTATATAATAAAATGTAATTATCGTGGCATATAATGAGTTCAAGCGTTTTAAAAACTTTCAATTATTGCTTATAAAGTTAATTTTGAATCAGTATGTATATTTGCATTAGAAATGTCAAGTAAAATAAAGATTTTGCACTTACCTTTAATCCTCAGTACATCGGCGACTCACATAAAATATAACCAGTCTGCTTTCTAGAACAACTTCAAGTTGAACGAGTTTTTTAAAAGTTAAAATAAAAAAAATACATTGCTTTGAGGACTTGAACCAAGAATATACATAAATAATCTTCAATAGTTAATGTTTTTAGCAACCTGTTCACACATTTCAAACATTCGGAAAGAAAACCAATGAAAATGTCTTTCAATACAAACATCTTCTTCTTCTTCTTCTGGATTCCAATTAATACAAACATCTGAGAAGTAGAAGTTTTTCACTCAGCTTCTCGTTTCATGTGCTCACGACTAGCAACCGGTCAGGAAAAACAATTAATAAAGTAACTCGGAATCCAATTCGTTAAAAAATACTATGGGAAAGTTCTCGGTTTCGAACAAACTCTTGAAAGTTTAGGATGGGCTGGTTCAAAATTTGCCGACAGAGAATTTGGAAGAAACCGAGAATTTGGTCGGTTGGTTGGTTACGTAAAAACACACCATTGCTGTCATCGGGAACATCGATTGGATTGGGCGTGCGCCAGAGATATTCCTTGAATTTGGACGTTTTGCTAACTCAATCAAGTAAAGACTCTTGGTAAAGACTTCGTCTTTATCATCGTCAGCACCGTTCAAGGTCGCTTTGCAGCAGTTTTCAAACTGTTCGCGGAAATTTGTCTGCGATCTCGTACAAAAAGGAGAGTTGCATATAAAGACAACAGGAGTGCAACTTCACTTAACTTTCTCGTGTATTCATGTTCTTCATTATTTTGTTCCATTTGCATATAAGTATTAGAATACAAAATATGTAGCTTTTTGTGAGCACACCTTATTCTAATTTTCAAGTTATTCCTTTGAAAATTTACCTAAAAATACGCAAAAAACATTTAGTCATATTGAAGACAGATCAACCCCACCTATGAATTAGATTCGATCCACTGGTGTGTGTTAATATAGATTATTTTAATACGATTTATAATCACACCAGCATTCAAAGTATTATGACTGCCCCCCGTAATTATGCACGTTAATTATTTGTTTATGCCGAACTTATTTCTTCCAAGTACCAATTTTGAGGTATACTATATGTGAAAAGCCCACATCTGTGTCTGTTTGTCTGTCTATCCCACTTGACTACAAGTTTAGCCACCTTGGCTATACATTTGGCAACAAATTTGTATCAATATAGTCAACTAATCATATTTAAATATCTTGGAATATTAATTTTAATTTCTTTGATAATCCATATCACTCAACGAGAATTGCAAATTTAATATTTTTGATTCAAAATATAGTAAGTTTGACTGTTTGTTGGACATATATGATTTGTTAAGAGGGTCTAGGGTAAGGTTCACCCACAGGCGGGATGCATACCACTCGAATGAAAGGGACCGGTAATCCGCATCTTTTTTTTCTTAGAGAGGAAGATAAGAAAGACTCACAAAGAACGGAAAATTAAATACAAAGGAAGGTACATGATAAGTAAGTGTTTGTAGGGAAGGGTTTGCACTCTACCCGAGTTCGATTCCCGGATCTACCGAAACTGTCCCCGTGTTTGCGCGGAGAACGAGCACATTAAACCAATGGGTACGAAAGTCCTTCCGAGAGTTAGTGGTAGGGAAAGCGAGTACGGTTCCTGTGGATATCACCCTCACTGCTTTCGGTCTAAAGTGGGTAGCACTTTTCTAGCCTTCCAATTAAATATCTTACACCTTCGTGCAGGTTGGACTGTCTGGATCAAAAGAAATAAATAAATGTTTATAGGGGAGCACACAGTTTGTACGGGCGACCCTGCTAGGGAGTCATAAATGAATTGCGTTTTGTTATGGGTGGTATTGTATTAAAACTATGCTTTGTTTGGGAGTTGTTTCATAATTGTTTAATGATATTGATTAAAAGAGATACGGGGTTTACGAGTAGGAGCGCAAGTGTTGCAGATGAGTAAATAGAGCGAAATATTTTACATAGTTTTATGCACTCCATCATATGACGGACCTGACACTCAGGAATACATACGGTAACAGTATTGAATGTTAATTATGAAACAACAATACTAAAAGTTATGATTATCATTAAGTAAAATTTCAGCTGCAATTGCTAAAAGTGTCTAATTTTCTTAGTATTTCTCTCTAAGCAGAAGGTAATCGATTTCTGTGTCTTTTTAGTGTCAAATAAGATTTTCACCATTCAAAAGTTAATTTAAAGCTTTCAAAATAATTTTGTATAATGTCGCCACCAAAAGCGCCAAATTTCAATTCACAATTTAAAGCCAAAAACCATTGCTTCCAGGATCTTTCAAATGATTATTTTTATACAGACTTCCAAAAGTTAAGCACGCAATGGAAATTTTCATTTTTCGAAAGCGTATTTGAATCTGAGTGGCTAAAAATAGTTGCGGATGTAGATCGCAGTATGCAAATATCGTATGTTACAGCCAATCACGATTGACTGTCCGGATATATGCTAATTAGGCAGTCCTTGAAGGCGCCAGCATTCTGAAGGGTTTGAGGAGGTGCATTTAAATGCTGATACGAAGTATTTATAACTTTTGTAAGATTATTTTTTATGATATTCGTATTTTTATGGCTGAAAGAAAACGAATGACAGATAGTGAGAGCTGGTGTGCAATCGGACGCATTGAAGCAGGACAGTCAATCAAAGATGTCGCTATTTTCTTTTGGCGTTGGTCATTCAGTAATTTTTCGATGATGGAAACAATTCCAAATATGTCAAACAGCTGTCCTGATACCTATTCCCGGTCGTCCAAAGCTTACCACCCCCCTCTGAAGATCGGTATATTGCTATAGTGGCCAAGCGATATCAGCACGAGCGACGTCCACAACTGTTGCATTCATGGTTGCGGCGGCGCTTGTTAAGACAATATTTGCCAGTACTGTGCGCCAAAGGCTCCAAATGAAGGGACTGTACGCTCGAGTACCACGTTTTTGTGTTCCATTAACCGTCCAAGCCAGAGGATAAGATTAAAGTTGTGTCGTCAACATGTCAATTGGATTGCCTCAGATTGGTGCAACGTCCTTTTCACGGACGAGTCCATATTTGCCATGGAATCGTATGATAAGCATGTAAGGGTCTAGAGGGTCTGGAGAGAACGAGGCACACGCAATCATGCCAAGAACCTTATGGACGACAATACCCGTCCCCATCGAGCTAACATCGTTGACGAATACCTGGAAAGTGAGGGCATTTCTCATATGGAGGGAGTGAGTGCATGGCCGGTGTATTCCCCCGACATTAATTACATTAAAAACCTTTAGGATGCCCTCGGGCGTGCTGTCTCTGCACTTTTACTTCCTCCAGCCAGTCTCACAGAGTTGGAAACTACGCTATTGAAAAAATGGTCACTGTTCGCATCTGCGATGGTTGATCACATCATTTAAAGCATAGAAAATCGTTGTAAAGTTTGTATGAAGGTCCGGGTTGGTCACATAGCATATTAATGTAAGTTTTGTTTGGTTCGTTTGCCTTTAAACATCATTTTGTTAATGATCCAAAATGTGACGTCATCATATAACTTACAAAAAGTAGATATTTTTTAATCTTTGTACATAATTCTTGCTTTCTTTAATGCACAAATACATTTGCTACCTTCACGTACAATTTTGAGTTAATCAAAGCTTTACTTTTCCATTTTTATTGAATTTACCTTCAGTGTTTAACTTTTGGAAGCCACAGTGTACTTTGAATGGAGTAAATGAATTCAGTACATAAGAAAAATTGTCTGCTTCCTACATATGTGGTATAATATATGATTGACTTGAAATGCCCCTTTTTGGAGAAAATGTTTTTGAAACTCATGAACTATGGATGCATGGATTGACAGATCAATAATGGATGGACCAATCTAAATAAGAAAATTTAATACCATAGCGTTTTACATAAACCACGTGCATAAAAGCTGCTGAATATTGCCCCTAATTTTGAATGGGTCATTAAGAAATTGTAAGTGGTTTTAGGAGTTAATATAATTGCAATTAAGCGTCAGTTACTGCATAATGGACCATTTGATCGAGGGGTCGATGACATTTCAAGCATTCTCCTTGATCGATGAGTTCAAAATCCTACAAATTACGCAAGCATTTAAAGTATTAACAGAAATGAAAATTGTTTGAAACGTTTAAAATAATGGAAGATAATTACTGTGCAAAAAGTCGTTTTGTATGAAAGTTAACAACAGTATGCTTATCGAACATTATTTGTTCAAACGATCAGATGAATCAACAGTTCAAAATGAATCAAAAGTGGATGTTTAAAATGAATTTATAATTATTACATATGATTTCTTTGCCTACATTGGTGATTATTATGATTGCGAAACGGATTGAAGTGATTATTCATGATTTATTTGCAGAACTATCAAGTATAATTAAGATAAGTCTAATAGACGCCTGTAAGATAAATTCAATTTACTGTAAAGATCTTCGAGTTTTATATTAGAAATATATTTTTTTAAATATGACTTTTTGACACGGGGTAAGGTGGGGTAAAACTGTATGCAAAAATATTACCGATCGTCAAATATATGACTGAATTTAAACATAACATAAATTAGTAATTTACAGGTAAATCCCCGTAATGGCCTTCTTTAACTTGAAAATGGTGCAATCGATTTAAATGTGTTTCACTATTTTTCTAAGTTAGGATCATGTTTAAGATTACATCCATTTCAAATATTGCAGCAAGTTAATACATAAAATTGAAACTACACTTCCACGTTGAATCTTAAGTACGATATCAATTTTGACGAAACTTTATAAATAGATATTTAAGGCCTTAACTACAAAATTTCAATTTTAGTTAAGCGTGTGGAGGCGCTACTAGTAAAATTAATGACCAAGAGAAAAAGATCTAATCTGCAAGATTTCACTACGAAAAATGTACGCGTCATCTACACTTTTTACACATGCCTATACTCTGGCAAACATTTTTGTTTCAATTTTCTTTAAATTAGCTACATCGTAGTTAAGGCCCTTTAAGGACTGTAGGATAGGAATGTGTCCAGTGTATATCCAGATTCAAGTTTTATCCTCTTATACCTGCAAATCCTCCTACACTTACATCCGCCTACTGAGATTGAAATACGTTGAAAAATGTGTTTTTATCAAGTCCACTAATTACTCTACAAACAAACAAAAAATAGCATACTTTATTCAAAGATTAAGCTAAAATGGGAACAAGTTCCTCGTTATTTTTTCTAAATATTTTAGAATGTATATTTCATGTTTTACAATACATTTATTTATCATATTTTAGAGTGAGGTAGTATACATTGATAGAGGTCAATAACAAACTTCCCTTATACAGTTTTAATGCATTATTATTCTAGTTATAAGTGTATTACAATGTATCCGAGTAATACAACGCTGTAGTTGCCATCAATCTATCGGCCCTACAATAAAAAAAATCTGATGTAGGCAACACATGACTTTCCTTATATAATGTAATGAATTTACTACTTTTACAGTGAAGAAAATAGGTTTTTCTTATAGTAGATATTTATATTATTTCCAAGATATTGAATTTTCGACAATTAGTCGTAATTTTCATTGATTTAGCGTCTTTTTTATCCATTTGGCGAGATTTTCGTTAACTTGGCAACATTTCAAAAAGTCGCCAAGTTGGCAACATTCTGCCAAAATCGTCGCCAAAATCTCGCCAAGCGTTATGGACGAAGAAATAAGTTATTCTTACAGCAGATAAATGACTATTGACGATCAAATACAAAAGTGTTACTCAAAGTATCTTTTTTCATGAGTGGAACGAGCTAGATCCATATGAATGATGTCACGCAATTTATCGCATAGTATTACATATGAAAAGTGAACATGTTTCTCAATAGAAAATATTTTTTTTTATTTTATATAACTTTTTGATAATTTTTTTGAAA
The DNA here is from genome assembly GCA_951213105.1 of Amaurobius ferox. Classification (NCBI taxonomy): domain Eukaryota; kingdom Metazoa; phylum Arthropoda; class Arachnida; order Araneae; family Amaurobiidae; genus Amaurobius; species Amaurobius ferox. The sequence goes on from OX578135.1 coordinate 99,768,294, forward strand.
AATTTACAATATCTCGAGAATGGTTCAAGTTAGCGTTCTAAAATTTATGTCAATCGTTTTCTAATGAGAAATTACATAAGAAATGTCTATATGCTTAACTTTATTAGCGGTTTTGATTTTATGACGAATTTTTCAAAATTGCACTCGAAAATTTAGGGGGGTTCTGAACATTCGATTGCGTATAAAAACAATGGGCTTCCAGTGTTTACGGATTGTGATTTTTGTACCAAATTTCGTTCGAATCGGTCCATTTGTTCATCAGTTATCGTCTCCACAGGCTCACTAACACACACACACATATTTTCACACACACACACACACACAGACATCACTTCAAAAATGTTCGATTCGTGATCAGGGATGCTTGAAACGTGCTCTCCGGTCGAAAACTCGAATTCGACTTTTCGACCCCGTCACAATACTTTCCTTATACATTATGTATATAAGGAAAGTAAAAATTAGATAATGCACCGCATAGCGATGGTTTATGAATGTTCCGTTGTATAATGTGATTTAACCATGAACAAACTTTTCCTACATTATTCTTTAAAGGGATATAATCTTACTTATGGGGTTGCAATGTCCTCGAGTACTATACCTAGGCGACAGCGGCGATAAATAGTGGCCATCAATTGACGTTTATAAAACTTTTGAAAAATATTATAGAATGGACCAGTTGGGAAATGTATAATAGTTTTCCGGAGTTCATAAGTTCATAGTGGCCCTGAACAGACTTTCCTTATGCTTTAAAAAATGGATTCTGTTCTTATTTTTGAATAGGTGACGATATATCGAAGTAGTATAATCCAATAGTGGGCAACAGAAGAGAAATATATCAAAACTATGAAATATAGACTTTAAAAAAATAGGATAATGGACCATTTATTAAATATACCCCTGTGTTTAGAGGTAGTATAAATTGATAGTAGCCATGATCAAATTCTCCTCACACTTTTAGAAAATATTGGCTAGGATTCAATTTATTGGATTTGTGGCCATGTCCTCAAGTAATATTAGTCAATAGTGGCCATTAACCGAACTACTATAAACATAAAAAAAAACAAATGGGTTTATTTGGTATTATTTGTGAATATATATTACGATTCTGCATAGATGTTGAGGGTGGCCATCAACCACACTACCCTGCACTTTTAAAAAGCAAATAGGCTCATGTTGCATCAGTTATGAATGTATATCACTAATCTGCATAGATGTTGAGAGTGGCCATCAGTCGAAATACACTACACTTTAAAAATCTGATGTGGGCAACACATGACTTTCCTTATATAATGCAATAAATTTACTACTTTTACAGTTAAAAAACATGTTATTCTTATAGTAGATACTTATATTCTTTCAAAGATAGTGAATTTTGTTGAATTAATCGTTATTTTCATTGATTTAGCGTCAATTTTATCCATTTGGCGAGATTTTCGTTACTTTGATAACATTTAAAAATGTCGCCAAGTTGGCGACATTCCGCTAAATTCGTCGCCAAAATCTCGCCAAGCGTTATGGACGGAGAAATAAGTCATTCTTACAGCAGGTAAATGACTATTGGCTTTCAAATACAAAAGTATTACTCAAAGTATCTTTTCTCGCGAATGGAACGAGTTAGATCCAGTAGCTAGAATGATGTCGCCAAATTTATCGCATGATATTACATATAAAAAGTGAACATGTATCTTAATAGTTAATATTTTTTTTAATTTATGGGACTTTTTGATATAGTATTTATTTGAAAAATGTGCAATATCTCGAGAACGGTACATGCTAGCGTTCTAAAATTTATGTCAATCGACTTCTGAGGAAAAATTACATAAGAAATGTCTATTTGCGTAACTTTATTAAAGGTTTTGATTTTTTGATTATTTTTTCAAAATATCACTCGAAAATTTAGGAGGGTTCTGAACATTCGATTTTATTTTAAAACATTAGTCTTCCAGTATTCATGCATTGTGATTTTTGTACCAAATTTCATTCGAATCACTCCATTCGTTCGTGAGATATCGTCTCCACAGACTCACTGACACACACACGCACACACACACACACACAGACATCACCTCAAAAATGTTCGATTCGTGATCAGGGATGCTTGAAACGAGCTCTTCCGTCGAAAACTGGAATTCGAATTTTCGACCCCCGTCATAATACTTTCCTTATACATTATGTATATAAGGAAAGTAAAAAGTAAATTTGTTCATGTTGCATCATTTGCGAATGTATATCACTATTCTGCGTAAATGTTGAGGGTGTGCATGAAACAGCTTTCTCTATACGTTTTTGAAAGATCAGACTTAGAGTGTATATGGCAGTGTTCCAGCATAGAATAACTCAATAGTTTTCATAAATACATCTTTCTTACACTTTTCGAAATGAAAAGCGTACTGAAACTTGTGCATATCTATATCCCGGGATTTAAGAATTCAATGGTCACATGATCTTCATCAATGCGAAAACCAGCTCTGTGATTGCTCACAATAAAGAAAAATCACAACTGTTCAAAACAGCAACCAAATATTAATAGCATTTTATAAATTTAAACAAGTTTTTAAAATATGTAATTGTTTTCAATTTGTTACTTTCCTTATATACAGAATGTATAAGGAAAGTATTGTGACGGGGTCGAAAATTCGAATTCGAGTTTTCGACGGGAGAGCACGTTTCAAGCATCCCTGATCACGAATCAAACATTTTTGAAGTGATGTCTGTGTGTGTGTATGTGTGTGTGTGTGTGTGAAAGTATGTGTGTGTGTGTGTGTCAGTGAGACTGTGGAGACGATAACTGACGAACGAATGGACCGATTCGAACCAAATTTGGTACAAAAATCACAATCCGTAAACACTGGAAGCCTGTTGCTTTTATACGCAATCGAATGTTCAGAACCCCCCTAAATTTTCGAATAAAATTTTGAAAAAATCGTCAAAAAATCAAAGCCGCTAATAAAGTTACGCAAATAGACATTTCTTATGTAGTTTTTCATTAGAAAACGATTGGCATAAATTTTAGAACGCTAACATGAACCGTTCTCGAGATATTGTACATTTTTCAAAAAAATTATGAAAAAGTCACATAAAAAAAAAAAATTCCTATTGAGAAACATGTTCACTTTTCATATGTAATACCATGCGTTAAATTGAGCGACATCATTCTCGTGGATCTAGCTCGTTCCATTCATGAAAAAATATACTTTGAATAATACTTTTGTATTTAAACGCCAATAGTCATTTATCTGCTGTAAGAATAATTTTTTTCTTAGTTCATAACGCTTGGCGAGATTTTGGCGACGAATTTGGCGGGATGTCGCCAACTTGGCGACTTTTTTGAAATGTTGCCAAATTAATGAAAATCTCGCCAAATGGATAAAAATGATGCTAAATCAATGAAAATGACGACTAATTGTCGAAAATTCAATATCTTGGAAAGAATATTAGTATCTACTATAAGAAAAACCTATTTTTTTACTGTAAAAGTAGTAAATTCATTACATTATATAAGGAAAGTCATGTGTTGCCCACATCAGATTTTTTCTATTGTATTCACGGAGAGAAACCGTATATGTCAATCTAACGCTGCGATTCAATCAAAATGTTTTAGGAACAGCAGAGATTAATTCCAAAATTTCTATCTCATTCTATGGAAGATTAATATCTGCAGAACACACGGAATTAACAACGACATAAAAAAGAAATGTGTCTCTTGTCCTATGGTAGTCGGATGAATAAATAGTATGGCTAACTCTAGAACGAGAAGTGCAGATAAATAGCGCTCAGAAGATTTTGCGATATTCATCTCCATAGAAATCACATCGGAAGAGACTTGTGACGCATATATACATCAAGCTCTTGTTTTGTGTAGGGTTGAAAAATGAGAATGGACTTTTGGGAGAATGCATCTGTTTTTGATTTTTATAATGCAATTTTTACATTTCTATTTTGGTGTTAGATTTATTTATAAAATTGTCTAATATTTAAGTGATTATAGGTTTAAATTCGTGCGATACAATATTTTTAAATGCACTTTATTTATGTATATTATTTATTTTCGTATGATGCAATGTTTTTACTATCCTTATATACAATAATATATAAGGAAAGTATTGTGACGGGGCCGAAAATTCGAATTCGAGTTTTTAACGGGAGAGCACGTTTCAAGCATCCCTGATCACGAATCGAACATTTTTGAGGTGATGTCTCTGTGTGTTTGTGTGTGTGTGTGTCAGTGAGCCTGTGGTGACGATAACTGATGAACGAATGGAGCAATTTGAGTGAAATTCGGTACAAATATTATATTCCGTGAATACTGGAAGCCTATTGTTTTTAAACATAATCGAAAGTTCAGAACCTCCTAAAATTTTCGAGTGATATTTAGAAAAAATCATCAAAAAATCAAAACATTTAATAAAGTTACGCAAATAGACATTTCTTATGTGATTTTTCCTTACAAAACGATTGACATAACCTTTAGAATGTTAGCATGAACCGTTCTCGAGGTATTAAACATTTTTCAAATAAATTTATCAATAAAATCCCATAAATTAATAAAATGTTAACTGTTGAGAAACACGTTCAGTTTTCATATGCAATATCATGCGATAAATTTAGTGACATCCTTTTCGTGGATCTAGATTGTTCCATTCATGAGAAAAGATACTCTGAGTAGTACTTTTGTATTTGAACGCCAATAGTCATTTATCTGCTATAAGAATAACTTATTTCTGCATCGATAACGGTTGGCGAGATTTTGGCGACGAATTTGCAGAATGTCGCCAACATGGAAACTTTTTAAAATGTTGCTAATTAACAAAAATCTGGCCAAATGGTCAAAACTGACTCTAAATCAATGAAAACGACGACTCATTGACGAAAATTCAAAGAATATAAATATCTACTATAAGAATAACCTATTTGTTTTATTGTAAAAGTACTAAATTCATTGTATTATATAAGGAAAGTCATGTGATGCCCACATCAGATTTTTTAAGACATACCGTGTGATGAACATAAAATTATTTAATGATTGTCTTATAATTATTTCCATAGTCCATTATTAACAGACCATTCTCTATTTTAAGAGTCATTTGAATCATATATATCCGTTACGATCGTAGGCAAACACGGCTGTTTAAGGGGCGTTAAACAAATTTTCGTAAAAAAAAAAAAAAAAAAAAAAAAATATATATATATATATATATATATATATATATATATATATTTTCATAACTTAATATTACAGGTAATTCTTTTGCTAATGTTCTTTTATTACTTTCCTTATATACATAATGTATAAGGAAAGTATTGTGACGGGGTCGAAAATTCGAATTCGAGTTTTCGACAGGAGAGCAGGGTTCAAGCATCCCGGAACATGAATCAAACATTTTTGAAGTGATGTCTGTGTGTGTGTGTGTGAAAGTGTGTGTGTGTGTGAAAGTATGTGTGTGTGTGTGTGTGCGTGAGTGAGTCTGTGGAGACGATAACTGACGAACGAATGGACCGATTTGAACCAAATTTCGTACAAAAATCACAATCCGTAAACACTGGAAGCCTATTGTTTTTATACGCAATCGAATGTTCAGACCCCCCCCCCCCTAAATTTTCGAATGAAATTTTGTAAAAATCGTCAAAAAATCAAAACCACTAATAAAGTTACGCAAATAGACATTTCTTATGTAATTTTTCATTAGAAAACGATTGACATTTTAGAACGCTAAATTTTTGAAATTTTAGAACGCGAACATGAACCGTTCTCGAGATATTGTGCATTTTTAAAAAAAAATTATCAAAAAGTCATATAAAATAAAAAAAAAATTCCTATTGAGAAACATATTCACTTTTCATATGTAATACTATGCGATAAATTGGATAACATCATTCTCGTGGATCGAGCTCGTTCCATTCATGAAAAAAGGTACTTTGAGTAATACTTTTGTATTTGAACGCCAATAGTCATTTATCTGCTGTAAGAATAACTTATTTCCTAGTGCATAACGCTTGGCAAGATTTTGGCGAAGAATTTAGCGGAATGCAGCCAACTTGGCGACTTTTTGAAATGTTGCCAAATTAACGAAAATCTCGCCAAATGGAAAAAAATGACGCTAAATCAATGACAATTACGACTAATTGTCGAAAATTCAATATCTTGGAAAGAATATTAGTATCTACTATAAGAAAAACCTATTTTTTTTACTGTAAAAGTAGTAAATTCATTACATTATATAAGGAAAGTCATGTGTTGCTCACATCAGATATTTTATACTGGAATAGTGGTACATGTATTCGTTAGTCGTACATGAAGTGATGGTTGCATTTGCTTACTACTGTCACACGTTTACGCTCAACAGTGGTAAAGAAACCCTAGAAAGTGAGAAAGGTACAAGAAGAAAAGTAGCCATTTATTTAAATGTAATTGAATTGTTGGGGTTAGTTTACAATTAATGTTTGTATAGGAAAAAGAGGCTTTAAACGAGCATTTGCCTTGATGAATGGATGTTGGCTTGATGAAGCGGCTTTGAAAATCTTTTTAATATCATATTGGCTCGGTAAAACCTTGTGTGTTTTATTTGTTTATTCTGTAAACTTTATGATTATAAATTATACAATTTTATATTGAGTGAAATTTATGTCCAATTAATTAAATTACATTTAACAGTTACTTCATTTTCAAGGTATAATTTCTCTTTTTGCTTTCCTTTTATACATAATGTATAAGGAAAGTATTGTGACGGGGTCGAAAATTCGAATTCGAGTTTTCGACGGGAGAGCACGTTTCAAGCATCTCTGGTCACGAATCAAACATTTTTAAAGTGATGTCTGTGTGTGTGTGTGTGTGAAAGTATGTGTGTGTGTGTGTGTGTGTGTGTGTGTGTGTCAGTGAGCCTCTGGAGACGATAACTGACGAACGAATAGACCGATTCGAACCCAAATGGGTACAAAAATCACAATTCGTAAACACTGGAAGCCTATTGTTTTTATAAGTAATCGAATGTTCAGAACCCCCCTAAATTTTCGAATAAAATTTTGAAAAAATCGTCAAGAAATCAAAACCACTAATAAAGTTACGCAAATAGACATTTCTTATGTAATTTTTCATTAGAAAACGATTGACATAAATTTTAGAGCGCTAACATGAACCGTTCTTGAGATATTGCACATTTTTCAAAAAAATTATCAAAAAGTCATATAAAATGAAAAAAAAATATTTCCTATTGAGAAACATGTTCACTTTTCATATGAAATACCATGCGATAAATTGGGGGTGACATCATTCTCGTTGATCTAGCTCGTTCCATTCATGAAAAACGATACTTTGAGTAATACTTTTGTATTTGAACGCCAATAGTCATTTATCTGCCGTAAGAACAACTTATTTCTTCGTCCATAACGCTTGGCGATGTTTTGGCGACGAATTTAGCGGAATATCGCCAACTTGGCGACTTTTTGAAATGTTGCCAAATTAACGAAAATCTCGCTAAATGGATACAAATGACGCTAAATCAATGAAAATGACGACTAATTGTCGAAAATTTAATATCTTGGAAAGAATATTAGTATCTACTATATGAAAAACCGTTTTTTTACTGTAAAAGTAGTAAATTCATTACATTATATAAGGAAAGTCATGTGTTGCCCACATCAGATTTTTTAAAGTAATTTCTAAAACCATTATTATCGCTTAATCCGACATCGTGAACGCTCGAAACAAGAATGTATTTATAAATTAACAAGAAAGATCAATCATGCATAAAGCATTGATTATGAAACACTTTCCAAATTCAATGCAATTTTATATAATCATCTCTAAAATGCGGTACATTCCTTGGTAATATTTTAAAAATTATCACAATACTGCGAGTACATTAATATATTATATTTGAAAACTTCATCGAAAACTTCATCGAAAAAAATGAAATTCATTCAAATGTCAGCATTGAAATATACATTGCCTGGTTTTAAACATTTCTAAAATGCGATAAATTCATCGGTAATATTTTTTAAATTATCATGATACTACAATAATTTATTATATTTGAAAACTTCATCGAAAACAAATGAGCTTTATTCAAATGACGTCATCGAAAGATAAATCGCCTCTATATAAAGGCAGCATTTCATTCATAAAGTTTTTAAATTCCTTTCATTCATCACAATACTATAATAGTTTTTTTTAAAGCTTAAAACCAAGGAGGTACAAGTAATGTAACTCTATGCTTAGAACTTTACCGAAAAAATAGTTTTCTTTGTATAAAATCAATGAATGTTTCATTTGTATCAGTTATATTGTAGACTTCATGAGCTAAATAATTTTGCGTTAAAGAAATGCAGCAATTCTTATACAACTAACTCATTGGGGCCAACGGCCGTACCGTGCTGAAAACACCGGTTCTCGTTAGATCACCGAAGTCAAGCAGCATCGGGCGCGGTTAGTACTTGGTGGGTGACCACCTCGGAACACCGCGTGCTGTTGGGCATCTCGGGTGCGGTATCCCCGTGGTTTGCGCGCTAGATTTGCACGCTACCACAAATGCCGCCGTGTTCATGCGGAGTACGATCACGTTAAACATGTGGGTCCGTAAGTCCTTCCGAGAGGTTCGTGGTAGGGGAAGGAGGGTACGGTCCCTGTGGATGCCTCCCCCACTGGGTTCCGGTCTAAATTGGGTGGCACTTCCCGGCCGTCCATACAGTTACCTTACACCTTTCTGGTAGGTCGGACGGTCTGGGTCTCAACAACAACAACTAACTCATTCTGCATATTTGGGTGTTTACATTTTTTCCATAAGCGAAAATTAGGCTTCGTTGTAGAAATAATCAAAGTTGGATGATCATTTAAACTCAAATATATTGTAATTGCATTGTTTTAGAACATTGATGAACAGAATTCAATCAAAATTAAAGCGGTTTTAGGACGGATGCAAAACTAAATATGAATTAAAAATAACTTTAAAAATCACGATTTTGATAGAAGATGGATGCCATATTTTATTTTGAAGTGAGTCACGTGATCACTCCATATAATGGTCACGTGATCTCTCCATATAAATGGTGTAATTATTATTTTAATTTTTATTTAAAAACTACTAATTATGCTTTGCTGAATTTTTTTTATATATTTTATTGGATTAATTTGAATATTTCATAAAACTTTCGAAGGAATTTGTGAATTTTAAATTCGCTTAAAATTTTTTTGAAAAATTAGGTTCCATTGTGTTCAATGTATTTCATTTTTTCAACCCGGGTTCAATCCAAAACTAATTGGGTGATATTATTCATTTATATTCTCATAGGTCCGACAGACTGTCTGAACAACATAATAAAATTTCATTTTGATAAAGTCATTTTTACGGCAGTTGTCATGCTAAAGGACAGACAGACAGACATGCAGAATGAAAACAGTTATAAACACTTTTCAACTATGTTGTAAAGTGTTAAAAATATAGAACTTGTACGTAAAGAAATACAAAGAAGCAACAGATTTACAAATTATAACTAGGTAAATAAAAATACATAATGATTGTTTGAGTGTATGCCACTTGTGTACAAATAGCAAGAAAATTGCATATTCAAATGTTGAATCGTATAAATAGACCAATTTTGCGGGAGTGCAAAAATCATTTTATTCAATAAATCACCTCGTTCAAATTTAAAGTTGTACGGGCAGATCTTAAACTCTTAATTAATTGACTCAACTTTCTGTGTCTTGTACAGGGGTCTTAAGATAGGTTCAGGAAGAAAACTAGCAAATTATTCAAATGTAATTGAATTGCTTAAGTTATTTTGTAATTAGTGTTTGCAATCGAACTAAAAATATGCATTGAATGTGCATCGGATCTAATATCATATTAACTCGGTTAGGCAGTTTTCGTTTTATTTATTTATGCTGTGCTCATTATATATTTATTATTCTAAACCCTTTCTAGGAAAACGAAATATTTATATAAATATACGCAAATGTTAGTTTATTTTATACGTACTGATAACGTCCTGATCATTAAATAGGTAAAAACTGATGTTTTATCCTTTGGAGTTAAACGCGTCATGCAGAAGGTTATGGCTATACAGCTTTTGCACATCGATGTACACTCAACAACTGCTGTTGGCGTTCTCTATCTGTCGGACATCATCAGCTTGACAACTTCCTGGTACTTCCTTGAAGAAAGTAAGCATAAAAAATTTAGTGACCAAAATTGTTTCGAACGAATCATGAAGCCCTGTTCCTCAGGTCAGGAAAAGTGAGGTCTAAACAAACATTATTACAACTGCGAAATGGAAGGTAACGAAATAATTGAAGCGAACTTTTTCTTATAGACAGGCACTTTATTTTCTAATTATTCGCCCATTTTTAATGACCGTATTGTAAACCATTTTGTAGTCAGGACGTTTCCCTGATGCACCACGAAGCGGATCACGTCACACCCTAAATGGACAGCATGACGTGCATGCCCGCAGGTGGGATTCGAATCCATAACTTAACAGTTGAGTGAGCACGAGGAATCTTCTGACTTATACATCCCAGGTACCGGGTCGGCTCGAAGTGAGCTATTATACTTAAAGAGAGAATTTGCTTTCTAGGGGTATCAGCTTTTGAAATCGAAATCCCAACTATAAACAGTTCAGCACAAGCAGATAATAAAACCTACCCCTTGTTCACGTATCATGCCAGGATATGGTACTGCTGACGTAATGTGTGGAAAAGGGTGAAAGTCGTTTTATAGGACTGAGCTTAAATATTTATGATTCAAGTTTCGATGTAAGTGGCTGATATCACCGGGTCATTCTTGATTTCGTCATTCCAACTTGTGTCAATTGTTTTCCCCCTCTCAGTTGTATCTTAGCATTTATTCAGCGCACAATTTTCCTGATCTAAAAGAAGAGGGCTCATAAAGTCTTCGAAACAATTGTAGTCACCTATTTGTCTTATGTATTTTTTTTACAAGCAATTACCAGGAAGTTGTATTTTCACAAGCAGCAGATTCCTCTGCTCAAACTATCCCCGTGTTCATGCGGAGTACGGACGCGTTAAACATGTGAATCCGTAACTCCTTCCGAGAAGTTGATGGTAGGGAGGTGAGGGTGCAGTCCCTGTGGATGCCTTCCCCTCCACAAGATTTCGGTCTAAATTGGGTGGCACTTATGGCCGTTCAAACAGATACCTTACACCTTCAGGTAGATTGAACGGTCTGGGTCAAAGAAGAAGAAATAGAAGTTTCATTTATCATGATCATCTGCGCTCTCGTAGGTCCGGAGTTCACACTGCCGAGCTGCCCAAAACTAGCTGTGTCTACGCGGAGTTCTACAATTTAAATTTGTAAGTACGCAAGTCCTTCTGAGAAGATGGTGACAAGGGAAGGAGGATTCGATTTCTGTGGATGTTACCCGCATTGGATTCCGTTTTAAATTGAGTGACAAATGGGCACAGAAGTTCAACTTCACCTCCTTGTGTAGTGCTCCTTGATAACAAAGTAATTGGAAATTCTTTCCTCGATGAGCCATGGACGCTACGCTGACCAACGAGCTAAAAATCCAACCCATTAAAATCGCTTCGCGAAATTGCTTCAGGTATTAATTACAAGGATTATGTGATTATAACCATATTTGATACAAGAACCGGTCAAATGATGCTTTTGATTTTTGTTCTGAGTGACAGCACATGATTACCAATTTGATACTCTATTAAATTCTTTTGTACGTCATTATTATAACATCGTGTTTACCCACAGAATTAAAAAACAATTCTTAATTATTGAACAATATAATTATCCCATTCTTATTACCCAAATAACATTAATGAATTTATTTTATTTTTGTTTGTCGGTAGAGCGAGAGAAAGAAAGAAGGGAACAGTAAAATGCCGATCCAATTTCTGCACTCAATTGAAGATTACTAGTTTTTCGAATGGGTCGATTTGGAGGGACGGAGAAATGGAGATCGTTTCCAAACTCCACGAAGTTAACGACGACATAAAAACGAAATCTATCTTCGCGTCTAGAACAGTCAGATGAATAAGTCGCATAGAGAACTTGAACGAATGGACTGTAGATTAATATCTCAGAAGAGAAAATTTTGTGATATTTATCTTAAGAGAGATTGTAGTGGAAGATGTCAATGACATGCATATGCATCAGACGTTTGTGTTTGCGTGTGGGCGAAAGATGACGAAAGATGTCTCGGATTTAGTGCTCTGTAAAATGTCTCTCAGATTTTTTTTCTATTTAAAAGCTTTTCGATTTTTTAAAAGTTAACTTAACCAGAGAGGTTCTAGAGGGGGTTCAATTCTTCAAAGGGTAGTAGAGCATCTTTTGGCCAGCGGGAGATAGTTGGTTTGATTTTCTGCTAAAACAAAAGTTCTTTAAACTCTTGAAAAACAAATTCTGTAAGTTATTGAGAATTACTGACTGATGTCTAAATAATGCCCAGATTGAAATTTTCTCTAAACCCTACGATTTTTGGCAATGTCTTCTATTAATATAGAGTTTCGTTAAAAATATGTTCTCATTATTAAGAAGATTATAGAGGAATAAGGTGGACGTATAGGTCACAAGATTCAACCTGATCTGAAACAACAAGGCTGTGAAAATAGAGTACAGTCGTTGTAAAGGTAATTCTCTCTAATTTGGTGTTTTATATCGCGGAGTTTCTAATATGAGAATAGGGGTTAGATTTCCCTCTGAGATAAAACGATTTTAAAAGATAAATGCATTTTATAACGAGAAAACTGTCTAACTTTATGCATGAATTTAAACCAAAGTACCGAAATCCTGACCTCTGAAGAAGGTTAACGTGTAGTAGCGAAAAACTTATGCAGTATGAAAAAAAATATCCTTTAATTTAAGTTATAGCCTTCTTACTTCCAGTCTCAGTCACTGGTATTATTTAAGTATTTTAAATTGAATGTTGACATCATTTATTTGATGATCTCATGTAGATTTTTAATACCGGTTTTGCTCTATTGTACATTATATTATTATTTAATTTAATCTCAGTCATTGGTATCTTAAATAGTAGTTCGATTAAAGAAATTAGTATACATAGGTTTCGAAACCGTTTCTTCATTTTGTTATATTCTTCTTAATTCTAGCCTCATTCCCTTATAACTTGCATCTTTCTTTTTTCACAAGTTTTTGTGCATTTCTTCCTCCCTCCAATTTTTAACATATATTTCATTTTTGCTAGTAATAAAACGGCTTAAATATTTTCTCTCTGTTGCGTTTAAAATTTCATTTTAATGTCGTCTTTCAACCCCGCTACTCTCGCCTTAGTTTGCGTGAGAGAATACTCTTTATCGGTTCGAGTTGATATCGTTATGGATAGGTTTCGCTTACAATGGCTGACACCACTTACTAGTGAATTTCCAATTTATTTGTTATTTCTCTAATCGTATTTCTCTTTGCAAGTCACAGTTGTTTCTGAACGGTTTGTAAAGAACTTTGCTGCCCCAACCGGTTATCGAACCCTGGGTCTCCGAATTGGCCAGCCGACGCTCTAATGTTCAGCTACTGGGACCACATTGCGAGCTCTTACTGTCGAAGTGGACTCTGCATTCTCCACCCTCTAATGTCAGATTGGCGGGCAACTGACTATCTGACTGATCACCTCCTGATATTTTTACCTCAAGTTAGCCTCCTGCTACTACTATTTTTACCCAGGTTGGTATCCTGCGTGGTCGTTATCATCTCAATTTTAAATCGGCACTCAAGCCTCCAGAGTCCACTGAATCCGTACTAGTCGTTTTAGCGTCACGTGCAGACCTTTGACATCTGTGCACTAACCTACAGGGTTGATTTGTTCGGGCGCCATTATAAAGAACTTTACTGTCCCAACCGGGAATCTAATCATGGATCGCCGAACTGGCCAGCCGACGCTTTACCGTTGAGTTACTGGGATGAAATTGCAAGCCCTTATCGTTGAAGTTAACTCAGCAGGTTGTTAAGAACACACACCGTTTTTGATCATCTGACAAAGAGCGTTCAAAATGAGCTCAAAATAATTGTAATCACTTAATTGTCTTATGCCTAATTCCGACAAGGAAGTATGAGAAAGGTATTTTCTCACAAACTGTAGTTTTACCCTATCGTCTAATATTGTTCTCTATTTAAGCTGTTTTCAGAGTGAAATTCGCTCTGACTCTCTTCGTACATCAACTTTAACGTAACTTTGTACATAAACTTTGACATCACTTCGTACGAGAATTTTAACCTAACTTAGAACATAAAAATTAACATAATTTCGTACATGTACTTTAACATAACTTCGCATATAAACTTTAACTTCGTATATAAACCTAACAAGTTTCGGTTCACAGCTAATAATCTCCATTTGTGGTCACTACATCAGAAATCAATCCCAATGGATGACGACATCAACAATCTCGATTTTTTCAGCATGAATACGTACGCAAAACAGATATTTTTCCCCGCCCACTGCATTCACCCAAGTTGTCTACAGGGCGAATTCGCTCGTAACCAATTTACATTTTTATTGCCAAAATCACCAAATAAAAGTAGAAACATAATTATGTTTCATGAAGATTTAATAAATGCCATTCGATGTTGACAAGTTTTGAAGATCGGATTATGCCATGCATCGGCGATGGGGAAATTTGGTATAAATTACTTGTTCAGCATGCTAGTATTCCCAATTATTTGTTAAACCAGGAAAAATCGAATTATTATTATACAGTTTCAGTTTACAGCTTGTTTGGGAAAAAAGGATTTTTTTTGTTTAATAATACACTGGCTTCTAAAAGGACTGTAAAATCAACAAAATTGGAAAAGTAAACCTTTGATTAATCCAAAATTGTATATGAAAGTAGAAAATGTGCTTATGCATTAAAGAAAACAAGAATTATGTAAAAAGATGAAAAAAATATTAACTTTTCTTAAGTTATATGATGACGTCAGATTTTGATCATTAACAAAATTATGTTTAAAATCAAACAAACCAAACAGAACTTACATTAATATGGTATGTGACCACCCCGAACCTTCACACAAACTTTACAATGCTTTTCCATGCTGTGGTTTCAATGAGGTGATCAACCATTATAGATGCGAGCAATGGTCACTCCTCCAACAGCGCAGTTTCCAAATCTGAGACTGGCTGGAGGAGGTAAACGTGCAGAGCAGCCGAGGGCACCCCAAAGGTTTTCAATGGAATTAAGGTAGGGAGAATATGCCGGCTACTCCATTCGACAAATGCCCTCACTTTCCAGGTATTCGTCAACGATGTTAGCTCGATAGGCACGGGTTTATGGTCCACAGGAAGGAAATCAGGACCAACTGATACAGCGTAGAGTGTCGCAATGGGGTCTAGGACTTCATTCCAATACCGCCCAACAGTCACAGAACCGCCTTTAACGACGTGCAGCTCTGTGCGACATTCCATTGAAATTCCAGCCCACACCATGACGCTGCCACCTCTGAATGCGCGATGTTCGATTATGTTCTTGTCCTGATTGAGTGTGTCTCATTCTCTTCAGACCCTTACACGCTTATCATCTGATTCCAGGGCAAATCTGGACTCGTCCGTGCACTGAACGTTGCGCCAATCTCAGACAATCCAGTGGCATGTTGACGACACCACTTTAATCTTTCCCCTCTGGCTTGGACGGTGACAGGAACACAAGCACGTGGTACTCGAGCTTACAGGCCCTACACGGGGTGCCTTCGGCGCACAGTACTGGCAGATATTGCCTTACCAAGTGCCGCTGTAACCATGGATGTAACAGTTGTGGAAGTCGCTCGTCGATTGCGCTTGGCTACTATAGTAATACACCGATCATCAGGGGGATGTAACCCTTGGACGGCCGGTCACAAGTCTCCGGACAACTGTTTGACTTGTTTGGAATTGTTTCCATAATCGAGAAATTACCGAATGTTCAAAGCCAAAGAATATAGCGACATCTTTGATTGACTGCTCTGCGTTAATCAAAGTCCAATGCGTCCGACAGCACGACAGCGCTCACTATGTGTCATCCGTGTTCTTTTAGCCATAGAAACATGAATATCATAAAAAATAATCCTACAAAAGTTATAAACACTTCGTATCAGCATTAAAATGCACCTCCTCAAACTCTTCAGAATGCTGACGTCTTCAAAGGCTGCCTAATTAACATATATCCGGACAATCAATCGTGATTGGCTGTAACATACGATATTTGCATACTGCCATCTACATCCGCAGCAATTTTCAGCCACTCAAGTTCAAACACGCTTTCGAAAAATGAAAATCTGCATTGCGTGCTTAAATTTTGGAAATCATTGTATTTTATTAAACTACAAAAAATGCTGATTTCTGAAATTTAAACATTTATGAATATATTGGGACGTTTTTTCCGTAACTCGAATTTATTATAACTCAAAGTGATTTATTATCTTCCCTTTGGAAATTCGGTTTAAAGAAGTTTCACTATATTAAAAAATTCATGTATTTAATAACTATTATAATTTAACTGTTCTGTAAAACAAACCTGAATTCACGTACGAAAAAAAGTTGATTAAAACATTTAAAAAGGATTTAAAAATTTAATGAAACAACCTCTGTACATATTAACAAGGACAAATATATAAAACTAGAAACAGATAAAAGTATTGATAAAACAGAAGATTGTGATACGAGGTAAACAAAAACCGAAGTGACAACTTTTGATTTATGTATTTCCATAATTACACAAAAACAAAAGGCGATACGAAAAGAAAATGAAGATAACAGTAAATGCAGTATGGGACGTGATTAGATAAATAAGATAAAAAAATCACTATACATTGATACTGCCTGTTTGTATTTCCATTTTTTTATCTCCATTTGTATGGGAATAAAAAAATATAAATAAGCATTATATGTTGTGAACATTTAAAATGCATATCAGAAAAAAAACCGGTTTATAAAATACTAATGATGGGGGTTTCATGATATTTGGTACATTATTATACGAACAACAATATTGCAAACGATAATTTCAATTCTTTTTTTTGCGACATATACCTAAGCAAAATATATAGACTATTAATCAGTATCGAATTCAAGAAAAAATGAAGCAACGTAATAAATACTGTACAAATTAAGATAAAAAGCTGTCTATGTGTATTTCCTGTATACACTAGATCCAATTCGTTATAATCAACAAGAAAGATCAATCATGCTTAAAGCATTGATTATGAAACACTTTCCAACTTCAATGCAATTTTATTTAAACATGTCTAAAATGCAATACATTCCTCGGTAATATTTTAAAACTTATGACAATACTACATTAATTTATTATATTTGAAATCTTAAACCTTCATAAAAAAAAATTAACGTCATTCAAATGACGGCATTAAAGTATAAATTGCCTGGTTTAAACATCTCTAAAATGTGATACATTCCTCGGTAATAATTTTAGAATTGTCATAATACTACGATAATTTATTATATTTGAAAACTTCATCGAAAACAACTGAAATCCATTCAAATGACGTCATAGAAAAAATAACACGCCTGGCTCTCTCTATAAAAGCAACATTTCATTCATAAATAATTCCCCCATTCATGTCATTCATCACAATACTATAATAATTCATTTTATTTAAAAATTAAGACCATGGAGCTACAAGTAATTAAACTACATGCGTAAAACTTCATCGAAAAATATCGTCCTTCTCTTTCTAAAATCAATGAATATTTCATTCATATCAGCTAAGCAGACTCCATGGACTAAATGATTTTGTGTTAAAGAATTACAGCAATTAAAGAATTACAGCTAATACAACTCATTCTACATATTTTGCTGTTTACATTTTACATAGGTGAAAAATAGGCTTAGTTGTAGAAATAATCAAATTTGGGATGAGCATTAAAACACAAATATATTGTCATTGCGTTGTTTCAGTATGTAGATGCACAGAATTTAAGCAAAAATAAAGTAGTTTTAGGACGGATACAACACTCAATATGAATTAAAAAGAACTTTAAAAATCATGATTTTGAGACAAGATGGATGCCATATATCATTTTGAAGTATGTCACGTGATCGTTTCATATCATGGTCACGTGATCGCTTCATATAAGAGGTGTTATTGTTATTTTAATTTTTATTTAAAAAACTACTGAATATATTTCGTTGAATTTTTTTTTATATATTTTATGGAAAAATTTGAATATTGCCTAAAATTTTCGAAGCAATTTGTGAATTTTAAATATGCTTACAAAATGCTTGAAAAATTAGGTCCCATAGGGCTCAATGTATTTCATTTTTTCAACCCGGGTTCAATCCAAAACTAATTGGGTGATATTATTCATTTATATTCCCATAGGTCCTACAGACCGTCTGAACAACATACTAAAATTTCGTTTTAATTAAGTCATTTTTACGACAGTTATCGTGCTAACGGACAGACAGACAGACAGATAGACAGACAGAATGAACAAAGTCATAAACACTTTTCAACTTTGTTGTAAAGTGTTAAAAAGAGCAATAAGACTTAAATCCGGCACAAAAAAAACAGCTACACGGTTAAATATACCATAAGGGTATATATACTCAAGACGATGGATTCAGAGATCATCAGTTAAAAACAGAAAATCTAGGAATTATTCAAAACTAATTGAAAAAGTCAATTAGAAAGAGAACAAAGACTGGCTGTGTCGGTTTTCGTTCTGTTTTGATTGACTCTTTAAAATTGAATCTGTTTCCTTCTTTGATTTGCTGCGTTTAAATCGGTAGACTCTGAGTCTACTGTCATCGATATATATCCCTCTGTTTCTTCCATCTATATTTCTATTGATTAATTTGCCAATTGATGTGTCAATTGAGTTGTCAATTAAAGATAAAGAATAATGGTTCCCAAACTTTTTGCTCACAGAGGTCCTTTTTAAATAAAATATTATCGTGGCGCCCTTGACTCATTTCTACTTTCCCTGCAATACATGGTAAAGTATAGGGAAAGTATTGGAATCATGTCGAAAATCGCAAACTGAGTTTTCGACGAATCTACACGTTTCGAGACCTCTAGAATACGAAAAAACTATTGTTAGCGTGACGTCTGTGTGTGTGTTTGTGTGTGTGTGCCTGTGTGTGTGTCTGTGTGTCTGTCTGTGTGTCTGTCTGTCTGTGCAGATTTTGTATCCACTCTAACTAAAAAACTAATCAACCGAATTTCATAAAATTTAGTAGGTAAGTCACTTGCGGGCAAATCTAGTGCTGATTAGTTTTGGGTACGATTCAAGATAAAAGAACCCGCCTTTTTTTGTGAAATGACCCGCAAAAGTTTGTATCCACTCTAGCTGAAAATCTAATGAACCGAATTTCATAAAATTTGGTAGATAAGTCGCTTGTATGTCACTCTGGTGCTGATTAGATTTTGGTATGATTCGGAAAAAATAACCTGCATTTTTTGCAAAATGGCCCGCAAAAATTGAGAAAATCTAAAATAAAAAACTACGTATGCTGAAATATATCCTTTAAATGCTTGTTTTATACGTAATTTTTAACGAAGAAAAGAATAAGACCAACCCCACTACACTAGGACTGGCCGTTCTCGAGATATTTTCGTTTTTTCGTTTTTTCTCTACACCACCTTTGAAAATGAGTCCAGTTACCTAATGAGAACGGAAATTGAATTAATAGTGAATTAAATTTAATTAAAATAAAGAGAACGTGTATATAAGTCTGCAGGGAAAGTCATATGCTGCCCACATCAGATTTTTACTTTCCCTGCAGTACATGGTAATGTATAGGGAAAGTATTGGAATCATGTCGAAAATCGCAACTCGAGTTTTCGACGGATCTACACGTTTCGAGACCTCTAGAATACGAAAAAACTATTTTTAGCGTGACGTCTGTGTGTATGTCTGTGTGTCTGTGTGTCTGTCTGTCTGTGCAGATTTTGTATCCACTCTAACTAAAAATATAATGGACCGAATTTCACAAAATTTGGTAGATAAGTCGCTTGTTGGTCACTCTGGTGCTGATTAGTTTTAGGCACGATTTGGGATAAAAGAACCCGCCTATTTTTGCGAAATGGCCCGCAAAAGCTTGTATCCACTCTAACTAAAAAACTAATGGACGGAATTTCACAAAATTCGGCAGATGAGTCATTTGTGGGTCACCCTGGTGCTGATTAGATTTTGGTATCCTTCGGAAAAAAATAACCTGCCTTTTTTTGCAAAATGGCCCGCAAAAATCGTCAAAATCTAAACTAAAGAACTACATATGCTCAAATATATCCATTAAATGCTTGTTTAATAAGTAATTTTTAGAGAAGAAAAGAATAAGACCAACCCCACTACACTAGGACTGGCCGTTCTCGAGATATTTTAGTTTTTCGTATTTTCTCTACGCCACCTTTGAAAATAAGTCCGGTTACCGAATGAGAACGAAAATTGAATTAAAAGTGAAATAAATTTAATTAAAATAAAGAGAACGTGTATATAAGTCTGCAGGGAAAGTCATGTGCTGCCCACATCAGATTTTTACTTTCCCTGCAATGCATGGTAATGTATAGGGAAAGTATAGGAATCATGTCGAAAATCGCAATTCGAGTTTTCGACGGATCTACGCATTTCGAGACCTCTAGAATACGAAAAAACTATTTTTAGCGTGACGTCTGTTTGTGTGTCTGTATGTGTGTCTGTATATGTGTCCGTGCAGATTATATATCCACTCTAACTAAAAAACTAATTGACCGAATTTAATTAAATTTGGTAGGTAAGTCACTTGTGGGCGAATCTGGTGTTGATTAGTTTTGAGTACGACTCGGAATAAAAGAACCTGCCCTTTTTTGCAAAATGACCCGCAAAAGCCTGTATCCACTCTATCTGAAAAACTAATGGACCGAATTTCACAAAATTCGGAAGATAAGTCACTTGTGGGTTACCCTGGTGCTGATTAGATATTGGAACGATTCGAAAGAAAATAACCTGCCCTTTTTGCAAAATGGCCTGCAAAAATCGTCAAAATCTAAACTAAAGAACTAGGTATACTCAAATATATTCATTATATGCTCGTTTAATACGTAATTTTTAACAACGAAAAGAGTAAGACCAACCCCATTACACTAGGACCAGCCGTTCTCGAGATATTTTAGTTTTTCGTAATTTTACGCTACCTTTGAAAATAAGTCCGGTTACCGAATGAGAACGAAAATTGAATTAAAAGTGAAATAAATTTAATTAAAATAAAGAGAACGTGGATATAAGTCTGCAAGGAAAGTCGTGAGCTGCCCACATCAGATTTTTACTTTCAATATATGCGCTTTAGTTAGAGCCTAGGTATACGTTGGGACCGATGGACTAATTTTTGAGAAAATGTTCTTTAATTTTCTATGCTTCCACATAGCACTTTTCCAAGTTCCACGGAGTTCCAACAGCTACGTGAAACACAATTTGAGAACTACTAATATAGATGATATTGCTAAGATATTGGAGGTTAAAGGCGTTTCGTGGCTAGCTGCTTCTTTAACTCATAGCCTTATTTGGCCTGTGTAAACAGTAATTAATGGAAAACAACATATTTTCTAAACAGCTGTATGCCGCTTTGTATCTTAATTTGTATGTAATTATAATGCTTGCCTTTTCTTTATGATTTGCACAGTGTTTGTTATTCTTCGGTATCTTATTACCTTAGTACTCGACTAATTACTTTTTCAAGATTTAGCAGCTAGCTAGGAGATGCATCTACTACATATGATTCGGTAGCCATTTTTCTCAAGTGTTTAATGAAGCACAAATTAAAGTTTAATATTTTTCGTAGAACAGTCGCTTCACGGGTCACGGAATGATCATTAAATCAATATCAAAAATTCGATGTGGACAGCACATGACTTTCCCTGCAGACTTATATCCACGTTCTCTTTATTTTAATTAAATTTATTTCACTTTTAATTCAATTTTCGTTCTCATTCGGTAAATGGACTTATTTCAAAGGTGGGGTGGAGAAAATACGAAAAACTAAAATATCTCGAGAACGGCTAGTCCCAATGTAATGGGGTTGGTCTTATTCTTTTCTTCGCTAAAAAGTACGTATTAAACAAGCATTTAATGGATATATTTGGGCATACGTAGTTCTTTAGTTTAGATTTTGACGATTTTTGCGGGCCATGTTGAAAAAAAAGGCAAGTTATTTTTTTCCGAATCGTACCAAAATCTAATCAGCACCAGGATGACCCACAATGGACTCCTCTGCCGAATTTTATGAAATTCGGTCCATTAGTTTTTCAGTTAGAGTGGATAGAAGCTTTTGCGGGTCATTTCGCAAAAATAAGCAGGTTCTTTTATCCCGAATCGTACCCAAAACTAATCAGCACCAGACTCGCCCACAAGTGACTTACCTACCAAATTTTGTGAAATTCGGTCCATTAGTTTTTTAGTTACAGTGGATACAAAACCTGCACAGACAGACACACTGACAGACAGACACACAGACACACACACAGACGTCACGCTAAAAATGGTTTTTTCGTATTCTGGAGGTCTCGAAACGTGTAGATCCGTTGAAAACTCGAGTTGCGATTTTCGACATGGTTCCAATACTTTCCCTATACATTACCATGTATTGCAGGGAAAGTAAAAATAATGACTCCTTTTTATTACTTTCCCTGCAATACATGGTAATGTATAGGGAAAGTATTGGAATCATGCCGAAAATCGCAACTCGAGTTTTCGACGGATCTACACGTTTCGTGACCTCTAGAATACGAAAAAACCATTTTTAGCGTGACGTCTGTGTGTGTGCCTGTGTGTCTGTGTGTCTGTCTGTCTGTGTGTCTGTGTGTCTGTCTGTGCAGATTTTGTATCCACTCTAACTAAAAAACTAATGGACCGAATTTCACAAAATTTTGTAGGTAAGTCACTTGTGGCCGGGGCTGGTGCTGATTAGTTTTGGGTACGATTCGGAATAAAAGAACCCGCCTTTTTTGTGAAATGGCCCGCAAAAGCTTGTATCCACTGTAGCTGAAAAACTAACGGACCGAATTTCACAAAATTCGGTAGATAAGTCACGTATAGGTCACCCTGGTGCTGATTAGATTTTGGTACGATTCAGAAAAAGTAACCTGCCTTTTTTTGCAGAATGGCCCGCAAAAATCGCCAAATCTAAGCTAAAGAACTACGTATGCTCAAATATATTCATTAAATGCTTGTTTAATACGTAATTTTTAGCGAAGAAAAGAATAAGACCAACCCAATTACATTAGGACTAGCCGTTCTCGAGATATTTTAGTTTTTCGTATTTTCTCTACGCCACCTTTGAAAATAAGTCCGGTTACCGAATGAGAACGAAAATTGAATTAAAAGTGAAATAAATTTAATTAAAATAAAGAGAACATGGATATAAGTCTGCAGGGAAAGTCATGTGCTGCCCACATCAGATTTTTTGTATTGTTAGCATAATTTCATTTTTTTTTCAATATATCTTATGATAAATGATAAAAAAAGAAAAGAAATAAAAAGTCTGATGTGAGCAGCACATGACTTTCCCTGCAGACTTATATTAACGTTCTCTTTATTTTAATTACATTTATTTCACTTTTAATTGAATTTTCGTTCTCATTCGGTAACCTGGCTTATTTTCAAAGGTGGCGTAGGGAAAGTACGAAAAACTAAAATATCTCGAGAACGGCTAGTTCTAGTGTAATGGGGTTGGTCTTATTCTTTTCGTCTTTAAAAATTACGTATTAAATCCGCATTTAATGGATATATTTGAGTATACCCAGTTCTTCAGTTTAGATTTGGACGATTTTTGCGTGCCATTTTGCAAAAAAGGCAGGTCATTTTTTTCCGAATCGTACCAAAATCTAATCAGCACCAGAGTAACCGATAAGTGACTCATGTACCGAATTTTGTGAAATTCGGTCCATTAGTTTTTCAGCTACAGTGGATACAAGCTTTTGCGGGCCATTTCGCAAAAAAAACGCGGGTTCTTTTATTCCGAATCGTACTCAAAACTAATCAGCACCAGCCCCGCCCACAAGTCACCTACCTACCAAATTTTGTGAAATTCGGTCCATTAGTTTTTTAGTTACAGTGGATACAAAATCTGCACAGACAGACAGACACACAGACAGACAGACAGACAGACAGACAGACAGACAGACACACAGACAGACAGACACACGCACAGACGTCACGCTAAAAATGGTTTTTTCGTATTCTAGAGGTCTCGAAACGTGTAGATCCGTCGAAAACTCGAGTTGTGATTTTCGGTATGATTCCAATACTTTCCCTATACATTACCATGTATTGCAGGGAAAGTAATATACATTACCATGTATTGCAGGGAAAGTAAAAAACCATTGTGTGACTTAAACTTTATGTCGCATTATGACCTTTTACATACAAACTTGTAAATTGTACTCAAACGAACGGTTTTTGTTTGGATTTGTTTTTCTCATTTTTTGAAAAGACATACAAATAGCATATTCCAAATTTGTGGTCGAGCTCTCATTGCACATACACTCGTTACATTTTATGCAATCGCCGATATCTGCCACGGCAGAATGGAACTTGCAAAGTGCCACAATTGATGATCACAAAATTAAGGATATTTTTGTCTTAATTACAGTTATTATTATTCCATGCTGACGAACGCACAGAAATCACGAAACCGGTTAATGCTCTTATCTTCAATAGGAGCGTGGTAACAACTTTGATAACGCCCTTTGTGTCGGTTTATAAACAACAGATGTGGACAGCACATGCCTTGTCTGAATAATTCAATAAATTGAGTTTAATTGCAGAAAATAACACTGAATTCGCACTTTTAATTCATTTTCTGTTTTTATTTGGTAACTGTACATTTTTTCAAAGACAGCGTAACAAAAATGCGAAAATATAAAATATCTCGAGAATGGTAGTTAGTTCTAGAGAAATAAGGTTAGTCTTATATTTTTCCTCCTAAAAAATTACGTATAAAACAAATATTTAATTGATGCATTTTGGCACACGTAGTCTTTTATATTAGATTTTTGCAGCCTATCTCGTAAAAAAAGGCAGGTTCTTCTTTTCCGAATCATACCAAAATCGAATCAGCACCAGATAATCTCACAAGTGACTTATCTACCCAATTTTGTGAAATTTGATCAAATAGAATTTTAGCTAGATACATGAGATTTTTGCAGGTCATTTCGCAAAAAGTCGGGATCTTTTATTTCGAATAGTACCAAAATCTAATCAGCACCAGAGGAACACACACGTGACTTACCTTTAAAATTTTATGAAATTTGATTCATTAGTTTTTGAGTTAGAGCAGATACTTACATGTCACAGACAAACACACACACAAACACAGACACATAGGCACATTCACTGACGTCATGCTAAAAATAGGTATGTCGTCTTTTAGAGATCTCAAAACGTGTGGACACGCCGAAAACTCGAGTTGCGATTTCCGACACGATTCCAATACTTTCTCTATACATTACCATGCATTGCAGGGAAAGTAACATATCATACCATATTTCATATTGATGAGCATATTTTTGAAAATAATATACTACAAGAAGTTTCATGTTTGCATTTTTCTGTTAAAGAGATCGCCTTCAGCGATTAGTTCATCTGACGCTTGTAAAGCTGTAATTTGATTGTAAAAGGTCTGCGTACCCGCCAGCTACACGGGAAATTCACGGCTAACGATACACTCAAAGACAGTTGAAATAGGATTGATAGGACTGAAAAAATAGAACTATCTTGTTTATATAGAGCACTGAAAAATCTTGGGAAGTAACTCACAATTTTACAAATAGTATCATCCCATTTACATTATTACTTTCCTTATATACAATAATGTATAAGGAAAGTATTGTGACGGGGTCGAAAATTCGAATTCGAGTTTTCGACGGGTGAGCACGTTTCAAGAATCCCTGATCACGAATCGAATATTTTTGAGGTGATACCTGTGTGTGTGAAAGGATATGTGTGTGTGTGTGTGTGCAAGGATGTGTGTGTGTGTGTGTGTGTGTGTGTGTGTGTGTGTGTGTGTGTGTGTGTGTGTGCGTGTGTGTGTGAGACTGTTGAGACAATAACTGACAAACGAATGGAAAGATTCGAACGAAATTTGGTACAAAAATCACAATCCGTAAACACTGGAAGCCCATTGTTTTTATACGCAATCGAATGTTCAGAACCCCCCTAACTTTTCGAGTGCAATTTTGAAAAATTCGTCAAAAAATCAAAACCGCTAATAAAGTTAAGCATATAGACATTTCTTATGTCATTTTTCATTAGAAAACGATTAACATAAATTTTAGAACGCTAACATGAACCGTTCTCGAGATATTGCACATTTTTCAAAAACATTATCAAAAATTCCTATAAAATAAAAAAAAATATTTCCTATTGAGAAACATGTTCACTTTTCATATGTTATGCCATGCGATGAATTTGGTGACATCATTCTCGTGGATCTAGCTCGCTCCATTCATGAAAAAAGATACTTTGAATAATACTTTTTTATTTGAACGCCAATAGTGATTTATCAGCTGTAAGAATAACTTATTTCTCCGTCCATAATGCTTGACGTGATTTTGGCGACGAATTTGGCGGAATGTCGCCAACCTGGCGACTTTTTTAAATGTTGCTAAATTAACGAAAAACTCGCCAAATGGATAAAACTGACGCTAAATCAATGAAAATGATGACTCATTGACGAAAATTCAATATCTTGGAAAGAATATAAATATCAACTATAAAAGTAACCTATTTTTTTCTGTAAAAGTAATAAATTCATTGCATTATATAAGGAAAGTCATGTGCTGCCCACATCAGATTTTTAATGCAAGTAGTGTAAAAATAGGCTAATAATAAGGATCTCTATGTATCTGGTAGTTTCTATTTATAATTTGTGCTGCAAAAACGGTATCTGTTAGTGACTTTTAAGCAAATATATAGATATAATTATTGTTCACAAAAAAAAATAATAAACTTAACCATCGATATAATTTTCAGCTTTTACTTATTCAGATAAAAGAGCACAATAAGATGCATGTTCTGCTCCAATGCATTTTTATGAGTGAGCAAATATGTTGCAACTGTTCTATGCCAGCCAATTTCTTAATCTAATACATTTCATGCCATACTTATTCTGACAAGTATATTAAATTGAAATCACGCGTTTAATAGAGCATAAAATGCAGATTTATTATACTTTTTTTTCTCCTCAGAACATGAGCTTGACGAGCCTTGAAATAAATACAAAATCGATATGAAAAATAATAACTCCTATTTATTGCAATTGTTTTCTTTATTCAATTTATCTTCAGTGTAGTGATCTCAGTGATGAATGGAAAAAATGTGGTGTGTCTAACATGCAACTTAGCTTATAGATAAACAAAATTTGATAACGGCAGAGAATAAAGGTGCAAAATAATCGCTGTCGTTCGATCTCATAAGAGATCTATTATATTTATATCTATATATATCATATATATATATATATACGTTATATATATATATATATATATATACGTCAGAGCGATAGCTATGCGACTCTTATTGCCTGGTCCTGCTTTACTATTAAAGTTGTTTTACAAGAATGACGAGAACGTTTCTGGCACTCTTCGCGAGTACAAACGTTTGAAATCATTGCATACAGGTCCTCTGACAGCATGTGGCGTCCAAAGAATGGTCCAACGTTTGTTGGTGCAACGGCTGTTGTTGAGCCAAAGTACAACGGCTGTTGTTGAGCAGTCCAGTTACAATGAGGTAGGAATCAGTAGTGCTCGAGCTGCAGCAAGACAACTGAATTTGCCTTACGCAACAATATGGAAGTGTTTGCAGAAAACTTTAAAAAATTTTCTGTATAAGATCCAGCGTCACCAAACGTTACAAGGTTGTGATACAGATATCCGTGAAACGTTTTTTTGGCATTCCTTGCACGCATGCAAATAGACGTCAACTGGCCCTGGTGCAAGTTAGATGATGAAACATTTTACTTCGTGTGGAGCAGTAAACACCCAAAACAGCCGCATCTGGGAGATAGAAAATTCCTATCAGTTTCAACAGATCCCCTTACATTCTCCAAAAAACAATCGTTTGCATTAGGTTTATAGCAAAATTTCTGAGTGCTTTCTGAGTGGTCCCTATTTTTTTAACAAATTCACCCACAGGGACCAAAGTCCTGTTCAGTTACTGCACAGCGTTATAGAAACATGTTGCAGAACTTTATTATTCCTCATCTCCGACAACGAGGATGCCTCAACTCTACCATATTCCAACAAGATGGAGCACCTCTCCACATTGACCATCCTGTTCAATAGTAGTTGCGACAGCATTTTACAGAAAATCGAGTAATTAGTCGTGCATTCCCATCCTTGTGGCTACCCCTTTCAACAGATCTGAACCCTTCTGACGTTTGCCTTTTGAGTTACCTAAAATTATGGTTTATCGGTGATATATTTGCAGTCTTTCAGAGTTGAAGGACATCGTCATCTTGCACACGCGTAATAGCATAACAGATCAGTTGCGTGCAGCTGTCGAACACGCTGTCACACGGTACCAGTTGTTGCTTCTTTAACACGGGGGACATATTGGACACTGCCAATGACTTGTCTTTCTACAGGCTCTTCTTCCCTTCTGCGTTCCATGTGTAGCATGTTTTGGATGCATTAATTAAAATAGACATTTTGGGTGTTTATGACTATTGTCAGTATCTATCGCAGGCGTATAGCACTTACAATTTGTAATTAATATGCCTCACGACTGCGAAGCTGTTTCATTGCATTATGTTTTTACTAGGGATTGTTCGTAGCGCCATCTCTTCTCATATCGACCATTTTTGGAACTACTTTTTTGCGTCATACGTTTCCCCATGTTCTGAAATGCATACCATGCAAATTTGGCGTTTTTATGACCACTGTTTTTCCCAATATATATATATGTGTGTGTGTGTGTGTGT
This sequence comes from Amaurobius ferox, assembly GCA_951213105.1. Lineage (NCBI taxonomy): Eukaryota > Metazoa > Arthropoda > Arachnida > Araneae > Amaurobiidae > Amaurobius > Amaurobius ferox. The sequence continues at coordinate 99,797,158 of OX578135.1, forward strand.
GTGTGTGTGTGTGATCAAAAGTATCCGAACAAATACTTGACGAAGTGTTCTGTAACTTTGGTGATGTGAAGAACATGCTTGAACACACACTTTCCAGTAAAGTTTCGGTGACTTGTGCATTTAGGGGACCACCAAGATATTGAAAAAGGGGGAAAATATATTTGGTCACCCAGTATCTTAAAAAGCTGCAAATGATTTGTAACTTTCACAAAATAGTTAACTAGCTTTGCTCTGTAATGTCGGGATTCAAAACCCCGCATTACTTTTGTATAAAGTGTGTAAACTCATAATGTATGTCAAGTCATCTAATTTATTTAAATATTTTAAATTATTTAATTCTGCTCTGAAAACCCTCTTGTTATACATTTATGTAATTGATATGGTTTAGAAACATTTAACTCGTTAAGCCATAATCTAAATCCATTTTCGAAAAGTATTATTTCGAACGAACGAGCATTCGGAGTTCCTTTTCGTCCGTTGAATTCGAGGTCATTTTGGCTGGCGGAAAGGAAGTGCCAAGTTTAGTTTTGCATGCGATGTACTGTTGAGAATGAATGTGTAGAGGTGGTGGTACGACTTGGTGGCATCTGGTACTGATGGCTTGGGAAAGAATTTGGCGGTTTGATTCGCATAACCAGAGCTCTCTCTGCGTCTGCGAGGTGAACATAAAAACTCTGGACACAGTTTTCCCATACGCATTTCCTCATTTGATTGCCAGACTACTGTACGCCGTCCGGGTTTCGGCCCTGATATTTTGTTGCCCACAACGGATCCCGCGAGCTGGGTTGCCAGATCGGTTCCTTGAGATCCGTAAGTGATTGTTGTCTGGGAAACTGTAGCCATCTAACGTCGGATGATCTGAGGCTCTTCGGATCGAAGATTGACAACGACGCTTCCTGTGGGATTGGCCAGAGGCCTTGTCGGGTCGGTGTGCCGTGTTCCATCTTTTGAGAAGTGGAGATGCTTCTCTGCCGAGGCTGAGTTCTACTCGGGCCAAGTGTCATCTGTGTGAGCACCTTTTGTGTTCCGAGTCTTCGACTACGTAGGGAGATAATTTCGCCAGAATCTCGAGTAGAGATGATACTCCTTTCCACTTCTCGGGGAGATTTTTGCTCCGTTCTTTGCTCCGTTTGTCATAACATCGTGGCTTGAGGTAAGCCATTACATATTATCTCGTTCCCCGGTTTTCTCTGACTGTATTCTACGTCCAGATATTGACTCAGTTCTACTGTGACCCTAATTTCAAATGCATCAAATTCTGGCTCGCAAAATTTATTATATTTGTTTATTTAAATATTTAATGAAGAAATATTTATTATCTTTAAAATTTAAATCAGAAATTATATTCTAAAAGTTCTTCGAGTGTTTGTTTCCTCTGTGTCTTTGACCATACCACATAATTATATAAATATTTATTATAGAATGTTTTGCCACTCTGATTTACTACATTTGATTTTTACTGCTCTGAAGCCTGTGGCATTTGAATAAGGTCTTTTGCGCCTGAGTCCTGCTGGGCGTGCCGATAAAGATTCAGCTTATGAGATTTGATAACTCCATACATAACTTTAATAAATGATGATTTATTTTTAACTTTTAAATTCTTGTGTGTTTATTTTGATTTTTTTGTGATTTTGTTTTATTTAATATTTTGTTGAAGAAGAAGTTCTTTAAAGGTAAGAGTTTGTTATTTTAAATGTTTTGATTCTTCTGTGTTTTCGAGCAGGTCATCTTGGAGATTTACTTCTCCAGACAGGAGAGTGAACCTAAGTGATTATTTTCGGCCTTTTCGATCACGGATTTTTTGTGGTGCTGGTGTGCTTGTGTCTTTTAAATTTCAAATTTAAAGAGCACAAGTTCCGCGCTTTTACAGTTCAATGTGTATAAGTATTTTCGTAAAACAAAAACGTATAGTCATGAAGGTATAAGCGTTTTTTGAAAAAAAAATGTTACATGTTTTTTACTTACAATATCCATAGATTTCAATCAAATGTCACTACACTTACAGAACATTTGTCAACGTCCAAGGAAAACATTATACTTCAATTGAAAATTAAAGCATTGAATATACTATGAGATATAAGCATTTAAAGAAACTAAGTTTTTATTACGCAGGCGTGAAACATAGCAATGGTTTTTTTTTTTCACGATTTTGTAGTGAATACTGTAAGACAACTTTTATAAAAAATTGACTGGAATATTGTGAAAATTCACAAAGATATCGACGATATAGTGATCAGTTATTCTCTGTCCCTCTGAAAGTACCGGGATGATAAGGGGTTTCCACGAATTGGCATTTTAAATCGTAAATCATAGGATAGTTAAACTGGAGTAAATACATGTAACTAATATAAAGAATACATATACACAATCTGATCAAAATTATCCGAACACCTGTATGTTTTGCTTCTTCAGAAAAGTCACAAATTTTTATGAAGTGGGGCCACCTTTTGCTGCAATGACGGCTGCACTTCTATCTATGAGGCTATCCACTAGTTTCTGGAATGTTATAGCAGGAATTGCACGCCATTCTTTTAAAATAATACTAGTCAGCTCTGTCGCTGATGTGGGACGTTTTCGCCTATCTCGCAGTCGACTTTCCAATTCATCCCACATGTGTTTTATGGGATTGAGGTCTGGGCTTTGAGCTCGCCAGACCAATTACTCAAGATCCAAGCAGCAAACCAGCTGTGCAGTGTGCACACCCCATGCTTTGTAGACAGGAGCACGATCCTATTGATACCAGAATGGACCCACTCCAAACTACTGCCACAATGCAGGCAGCATAGAATTGTCCAAAATGTCGAGATATCCTTCAGTCTTCAGAGTTCCCTTCACAGGAATAAGAGAGCCAAGCACAAACCATGAGAAACAGCCCCAAATCATTATGCTTCCTCCACCAAACTTAACTTGCGGCAAAATACAGTTACGTAAAAGGCGTGAGGAACGGGAGGGAAACGCGAGCTAAATGAGTTTGAACGTAGTGAAGTGATTAGTTGTCACCGCTGTGCAAAATCTGTTCGTGAGATTTCTGTCATGTTATGAGTGGCCCGTTCCACCATAAATAACGTTATCGTGAAATGGAAACGAACAGGCGCTGCAACTGTGCATGCACGACCTAGTCGATCATTCCGTCTAGTAGAAAGCGATCGCAGAGTGCTGAAGGGAGTTGTGAAAGCGAACCCTGGATCTCCGAACTGGCCAATCGGCGAAAATAGTTTGTTTGGAATTTCAGGAAGCCTTTGGATGCAACATCATCCCAATGGCAGTTCGTCGGGAGCTGCGAAGTCTTGGTTTTCATGGGCGAACAGCTGCGTACCCGGCATTCTCCATACCCAGACTCTACTATCGGATTGCCAGAGAGTGTACCGTGATTCGTCGCTCAATAACACTTAACGCCATTGCTGAAAACTTCACTTTTTGCGAGCTTTGCACCACTGTAAGCGAAGCTTGGCATTGGTTACGGTAATGCTTGGTTTATATGCAGCTGTTCGCCCACGAAAACCAAGACTTCGCAGCTCCCGACAAACTGCCATTGTGCGATGTTGCATACAGAGACTTCCTGAAATTCCGAACAAACTATTTCTGCCAATTGAATGAGGTTCGCTTTCACAGAGTCAAATGAATCCGTACTAGCCGTACTTTGGTCATTTTCAGACCTCCGACATCTTTACACTAACCTACAGGGTTGATTTGTGCGGGCGTCATTGTAAAGAACCTTGCTGCGGTAACCGAGAAAAGAACCCTGGATCTCCGAACTGGCCAGCCGACGCTCTACCATTGAGCTATTGGGACAAAATTACAAACTCTTATCGTCAAAGGAACTCTGCAAGATGCTAGAGATATTTCCAATTGTCAAGTTATATGTTTTCAAGTATAATTATGTTTTATTATATGTTATTATATGGTTTTCAGTTGTAATATAAGTTAGTTGGATACTTCAAAATAATTTTACATGTTATCATGCAGAAAGCGCCTAATGTCAGTGTCTTTTCAACGTTAAAAACCGTACCATTATTTGACATTGAAAGCAGTTCTTGCATTATATAAGGAGAGCCATGTGCGCATAAGATTTTTATATATTTTAATCCTATTTCTACACTTAGTAGCATTGCATTTTGTTTTAATTCTCGCACGAATAATTTCCAAACATATATGTTTATAAATTATCACTGGAGGAGAAGTAAAAAGGTCTTGAAATGTGCAGAAAATTTGAGTAAATTTTATATAAATAAATAAACCATCCTATGTGCTAAATGCTTTGTGAAAATTAATTCCAGAGATATTTTCAAAGCAAATATTAATTTAATTTTTAAATGTAAACCTAAGATCTATATTTGATACATTTTTCAATGCAGTTTAAATAATGATTTAAAGCATTTCATAGAAATTTACAAAACATATTGCAATAATTTTCTGTTCTGTCAATGTTTGTACAATCTAAAGAATCTCTTATGCGCTAATGCAAATTCATACGTAGTGTCTTTTTATTATGCGAGTTAAAAGAGTTATTATTGTATGGCCCTCTATACTATATTTAATTTATAAAATTTGCTTTAATAAATATTTTCGAATGTTTAACTCGACATTTCAAATACTTTGTAAATGTTTGTTAATATAATGCACATTCAGAAATAATATTGATAACTGCTTTTGTAACTTAGCACGTCAAAGCAGTATTTTTCATGTACAATCAAACGTAAATATTTATTGTAATTAATCTTCAGTTCTGGGAATTAAAATTAGTTTAAATAAATTGTTTAAATAAAAATATTTTAAATAAATTGATTTTCATTATACTGGGCAATAATACTCTTGGTATGAAATTATTGTAACAAACTCCATACAAAGAAAAATTAAACGTTTTTGTGTTTATCTATATAAATAAAATTGAAAATCTGTCTGTCTGTCTGTCTGTCTGTTTGTCCCATCATCACGGGAGAACGGCTGAACCGAATTTGATGAAATTTTGTGGGTAGCCTGAAAATAGCCCCACTTAAGATTTAGTCCATGTTTTGAGTTTCTACGACTAGTGGTTCTCGAAATATTAGTAAAAAGCGAAACTTTCATTTGTCTGATCATCACGAGAGAACGGTTACACCGAATTTATTGAAATTTTGTAGATATCCTTGAAATAGCTCCCCATAAATTTTGTCTGAGTTTCTAAGACCAGGGGTTGTCCAGAAATTAAAGAAAAACGGAACTCCGTGGTTTATCTAAACAGAAAGGTTGAAAATCGTTTGTTTAAAACGTCAAAGTGAATTAAAACTTTATCTCTGAGTTTGGTGGAGGATTTTTGCGCTAATTAATCACTATCTGAAAGCATGAATTGTTTGAAACAATGGAAAATCTATCTCCATGGTTTATTTCTCGCAAGTTTTTACTCAACAATGAAAACTATAAAGAAATCAAAATAGTTATCTTATATCATGTTGCTCAGCTACTCAATTAAATTAAATGTGTTTGTTAATATTTAATATTATTTTTTCTATTTGATTAATAAATAAATGGATGTAAAATATATTTTATAAATGAACGGTTTGATTTTTCTTTTAATTATATTAATTGCGGACTGCGTACATCACTTTCATTTATTTTGCCAAAGAGTTTTCAAGCTCATATATTGTTTTTAGCTAATAAACTCATATATTGTGTTTACCCAATAAATTCATTTAGTCGATTGTTGAAACAGAAAAAAAGTAGAACGGGTATTCTTATACAATTGTAGTGTTTTCATTTAGTTTATACAAACGGGATCAGGATGTTTTATTCTTCAGATCTGCAAATTCAGAGCTACGACATTCGCGGAATAGCGTTAACTTTTCTTAAACTTCTCTTTAGGAGCAATAAAATTAATATTTTAACAGAAGTTGCACATGATTGTGAAAGTTTCTTATATTATATACTCCGTATGCTGCTAGTCCCAAATATAGCAGAAAACATAATCTTCTCACTAGCACAATGTATAGTTTCAGTGGGACAGCCAAAGTTCCTGTGTTTGTTATGTTACTCTTTTGATTTTTATTCAATTCCTCATTCGATTGAGGAATTTTTTACAACTGCTTCCGAGTAACTCAACCCAAAAAATATTAAATATAATGTCGTCCATATATAAAATTTATTTTTCTATCCATTTCTTCATTATTTAAATAAATCGAATATATCAACTGAAAACGATGTGTATACATATAAACACATTTTATTTAATTCTTTTAAAAAGCAGAATGTCATAATTTTCGTTAAATAAAGTTTAAGAAAATTGTCTGCTCTATGTTTTATCTCTGAAATCGTTTGTAACACTTTCCAACATAGTTGAAAGTATTTATGACTCTGTCCATTCTGTCTGTCTGTCTATCTGTTTGTCTATTCGCACGATAACTGCCGTAAAATTGACTTTATCAAAATTTTGTATTCTGTTGAGTCGATCTGTGGGCATATGGGGATGGAAGAACATAACACCACCCAATTACTTTTGGATTAAATCCGGGATTAAAAGTTGAAATACATTGAATCATGTGGGACCCAATTTTTCAAACATTTTTAATAAAGTTAAAATTCACAAATTGCTTAGAAATTTTTAGAAAATATTCAAATTATTCCATAAAATATATAAAAAAATTTCAGCAAAATATGTTCGATAATTTTTTAAATAAAATTTAAAATAGTAATTTCACCTATATTATATGAAGAGATCAAGTGATCCACTTCAAAATAAAACATGGCATCCATCTTGTTTTCCCAGTGTAAAACTCGTGATTTTTAAAGTTCTTTTAAATTTATATTGTGTTGCATCCGTCCTAACACCGCTTAATTTTTGTATATTTTCTGGTTCAATATTTTTTAGTTTAAATGATCATCAAACTTTGATTATTTCTACAACGAAGACCAATTGTAATGGCTGCAGAATGTAAACAAGTGATTGTAAGATGAGTTGTACAAGAATTGATTGCTGAATATTTTTCGCTTCAAATTATTTAACTCTGGAGTCTGGTAGAAAAGTGAAATGAATTAAATATTCATTTCTTTTACATAGAGAGCAGACGATTTATATTTCAATAACGTCATTTGAATAAAGTTCATTTTTTTCGATTTCAAGTTCTACGTATCCGAATATAATAATCACTATAGTACTGTGATAATTTAATATATATCAGTGCCGAATATATCGCATTTCAGATATGTTTAAATAAAATTGTATTTCAGTTGGAAACTGTTTAATAATCATTTCTTTATGCATGATTGAACTTTCTTGTTTATTAATATTCTGACAATCGTTAGGCTTAGAATCTCAAAGCATAGACAGATCTTATCGCAGTAAAGTAGACAATAACTCTGCGGAATTTGAAAAACATATGTCAATAACTATGAATATATGGATAGAACAGACACAGAGATTTTCAATTTAATTACTAGAATAAATTAACCAGAGTTGCCCCGGTTCTAAATAAGCACCCGCTACGTAATACAGATAGAAATAATACCACTCAAATTTCAAATCGCCTGCTTCAATCAAAATTATCCTCAACTACCTTTGTTTCAATGCAAATACTTTGGTTTTAACCCGTGCGTAGTAGTTCTCAACAATTTTCTACGCATGCGCACAAACGTCCACCGCTCACCATAGTAACACCCAGTTTGTGATGTCAACCGTTAACCGCAAAAACAATAACAAAATCGAAAATCTCAATTTTTATTCTTTTGGTTAAACATTAACAATAAATAGAGTAATTCTTCTTTTTAACACTTTGCAACAAAGTTGAAAAGTGTTTATGACTTTGTTCATTCTGTCTGTCTGTCTGTCTGTCCGTTAGCACGATAACTGCCGTAAAAATGACTTAATCAAAATGAAATTTTAGTATGTTGTTCAGACGGTCTGTAGAACCTATGGGAATATAAATGAATAATATCACCCAATTAGTTTCGGATTGAACCCGGGATGAAAAAATGAAATACATTGAACCCTATGGGACCTAATTTTTCAAACATTTTTTAAGCGGATTTAAAATTCACAAATTGCTTCTAAAATTTTTGATAATATTAAAATTATTCCATAAAATAGATAAAAAAATTTCAGCAAAATATATTCAGTAGTTTTTTAAATAAAAATTAAAATAATAATTACACCTCTTATATGAAGCGATCACGTGACTATGATATGAAACGATCACGTGACCAACTTCAAAATATAATACGGCATCCATCTTGTCTCAAAATCGTCATTTTTAAAGTTCTTTTTAATTCATATTGAGTGTTGTATTCGTCGTAAAACCTCTTTATTTTCGATTAAATTCTGTGCATCTACATACTGAAACAACGCAATGACAATATATTTGAGTTTAAATGAGCATCCAACTTTGATTATTTCTATAACGAATCCTATTTTTCACTTATGTGAAATGTAAACAGCAAAATATGTAGGATGAGTGGTATTAGAATTGCTGTATTTTTTTAACGCAAAAGTATTTAGATCATGGAGTCTGCATAGCTGATATGAATGAAATATTCATTGATTTTAAACAGAGAAGTACGATTTTTTTCGAAGAAGTTTTAAGCATAGAGTTTAATAATTTGTAGTTCCATGGTCATAATTTTTAAATAAAATAAATTATTATAGTATTGTGATGAATCGGAAAATGTTATGAATGAAATGCTGTTTTTATAGAGAGATCCAGGCGTGTTATTTTTTCTATGACGTCACTTGAATGAATTTCAGTTGTTTTCGATGAAGTTTTCAAATATAATAAATTATCGTAGTATTATGATAGTTTTAAAAATATTACCGTGGAATGTATTGCATTTCAGAGATGTTTAAACCAGGCAATTTATATTTCAATGCCGTCATTTGAATGAAGTTCATTTTTTTCGATGAAAGTTTAAGTTTTCCAATATAATGAATCAATGTAGTATTGTGAGAAGTTTTAAAATATTACCGAGGAATGTATTGCATTTTAGACATGTTTAAATAAAATAGCATTGAAGTTCGAAAGTGTTTCATAATTAATGCTTTAAGCATGATTGATCTTTCTTGTTATATATTTTGTGCGATAATTTAAATATTTCTTAAAATTTTCGAAGCAATTTCTGAATTTAACATTTGCTTAAAAAGTGTTTGAAAAATTAGGTCCCGTAGGGTTCAATGTGTTTCACTTTTTCAATTCGAGTTCAATCCAAAACTAATTGGGCGATATTATTCATTTATATTCCCATATGTTGCACAGACCATCTCAACAACATCCTACAATTCCATTTCGATAAAGTCATTTTTACGGTTGTTATTAGGCTAATGGACAGACAGGCACACAGAATGAACAATGTCATAAACTCTTCTCAACTATGTTAAGAAAATGTTAACAAACACTAATTCGAATTTTTTAAAAATCTCGCCACGGTCATGGAAGTTCAGCCACATGGAAGTTCAGCTAAACAATGCCTAACTTTGCGCCTGTCTGATGCTGAGAATCCACTCTAGAGAAGTCACTCACACACAGACAAATATTTATTATGTAAAACTAGAACGTATGTTATTGTGAGACCAGAAAGTGTTTTCACATTTGATGAGACACTTTTACGTGAGTATTTATTGTGGCCAAAACGACGAACAAAGCGTATAGTCTGGCTGGCACCAACGTTTATTAGGACTTGAACCTAAAGGTCAGAAGACTATAAATTTTGGGATGCTATACCAGAGGGGCTGAGCTGGGCCGTATTAAATGTGCAATGGTGGCTTTGGGTAAGGAGTAGCCAGTAAGCGCCAAAAAGAAGTAAAGGCGGAGTTACTCCCCCGCCCACACACACACACCGAGGGAAACACAGCCTGTGAAAAAGAGAACGAGATCAGACATTGGAGAAGACAGATGGAATTTTGAGACAAGAGCAGACCAGAAATAAGACAATCATGATTTTTGACTTAATGAGATATACTAAAATGACTTAAGAAAGATGCCGGCGAAGTTGTTTAGAGTTGACTGGTGCAGATATGTTATGATGACTTGTGGATAGAACCGCCTAATAGCATGAAATAAGTGGAGTGTTTGAGTTAGCAGTATTCAATGAAGTTACGAATGGGCACTTCGAGTTGATGTGTTGTTGTTGTTGAAACCCAGACCGTCCGACCTACCAGAAAGGTGTAAGGTAACTGTTTGGACGGTCGGGAAGTGCCACCCAATTTAGACCGGAACCCAGTGGGGGAGGCATCCACAGGGACCGTACCCTCCTTCCCCTACCACCAACCTCTCGGAAGGACTTACGGACCCACATGTTTAACGTGATCGTACTCCGCATGAACACGGCGGCAGTTTTGGCAGTGGCTGGAATCGAACCCGGGCCTACCGAGTGCAACTCCAGCGCGCTAACCAATGGGCTACCGCGCCCTCGAGTTAATGCTTGTAACTACAGACGAGATTGACCAAGTGCTGCTAACAAGGCCCAGATTGAAGGTATGTGTTCATCAATCATCCACAGGTTAATAAATACGTTAGGTATATGGTTCAGGGTCTCGCATGCTCTCCTCTCACATTCTATCTTAATAAATAATTAATAGGAAGAGTTGTTAATATATTGGAATTGAATAGGTATTTTGTGTCTTTAATAAATGTTATTGTTAAGTTTAAATTGGTCTAATATTTTTAATAATTAATAATATTCCTTTACAGGACTCACACGAAAGATAAAATAATTGGAGGGTTAATACCGGCACAACATAGCAATGTACATTAAATATAATTCCACTATATGAGAATAGCGGCCATGTCAAATTAATGAATTTAAATATACAAATTATAATTTCTAAATGAATTTTATATTTAAAAGTGTAACTTTAAGTTTCTCTTCTATTTCGGTTGCCACATTTAGTTAGTTGATAATTTTGTTCATATAACTTCTGAACTTGTTTTTTACTTATTTCTTTTATCAATAAAATGAATTTCCCGGCGAATGGGATACTGACGTAGGGATCTATTTACGAAGCTTGCATTGACGAAGGAGATCCAGCGTATCCTCGAAACGGCTGTATGCTTCATTATTGTTGTTGTTTGTGCTTTTATACGTCAACCAAGTTCTCCTTATCTTACGCACAGGGTGTGTTGTACTTATCGATAACTAAATAACTAATCCGAATTTAAGGATATCTCACTGAAGTATGTTGTACCATTAGCTCACTTAAGCCCTTACCGAATTTCACAGCTGTCCGAAGCTTCAATTTTCCGTTACAAACGACACACACAGATAAACATCTTTTGTTATGGAAGATATATTACATATATATCTTACTTACCGCAGAATGTACGTAATACCTTTTCTTTCAATTACGGTCATCCCCATCTCCCTGAGGGTAAGTCTTTCAATTCGCTCTTTTAACAAAATTGTAACCGCATTCCTTAGAGATGGAGTTCCTCCGTGACTCGAGATTAAATTCTATTCCGTAATTACAAATTAGGTTTGTTTTCCGTCGATCCACCGTTACAGTTATTATTTGATAATATTTCATTTCCAAGTGTCGGTTTATTAACTCCGAAGGTACCTTCAGTGCCCACATGATTGTCTAGTTTTGCGTGAAGTCGTTACTGTTTGAGACAATTGAAAATTTTATTTCTAATTTTTACTTTCCTTATATACATAATGTATAAGGAAAGTATTGTGACGGGGTCGAAAATTCGAATTCGAGTTTTCGACGGGAGAGCACGTTTCAAGCAACCCTGATCCCGAATCGAACATTTTTGAGGCGACGTCTGTGTGTGTGTGTGAAAGTATGTGTGTGTGTGTGTGTGCCAGTGAGCCTATGGAGATGATAACTGACGAACGTATGGACCGATTCGAATGAAATTTGGTACAAAATTCACAGTCCATGAATACTGGAAGCCTGTTGTTTTAAAACACAATCGAATGTTCAGAACTCCCCTAAATTTACGAATGACATTTTGAAAAAATCATCAAAAATTCAAAATCTTTAATAAATTTTCGCAAATAGACATTCCTTATGTAATTTTTTTAGGAAACGATTGACATAAACTTTAGAACACTAGCATGAACCGTTCCCGAGATATTGCATATTTTTCAAATAAATTTATCAAAAAAATTCCATAAATTGAAAAAAAATATTAACTTGTAAGAAACATGTTTACTTTTCATATGTAATATCATGCAATAAATTTGGTGACATAATTTTCATGGATCTAACTCATTCCATTCACGAGAAAATATACTTTGCGTAATACATTTTTTGTATTTGACCGCCAATAATAATTTAGCTGCTGTAAGAATAACTTATTTCTCCATCCATAACGCTTGGCGAGATTTTTGGCGACGAATTTAGCGAAATGTCGCCAACTTGGCGACATTTTTAAATGTTGCCAAATTAACGAAAATCTCACCAAATGGATAAAAGTGACGCTAAATCAATGAAAATGACGACTAATTCAAGAAAATTCAATATCTTGGAAAGAATATAAGTATCTACTATAAGAATAACATTTTTTTTTAACTGTAAAAGTAGTAAACTCATTGCATTATATAAGGAAAGCCATATGTTGCCCACATCAGATTTTTTACTTTTTCTTTTGTACTAAATTTATGAAATAGTTTATTACTTAATTGTTTATTACTCAACTTATTAAGTAGTTTATTACTCAATTTTTATTTAAAGACTATTTAAGTACTATGTTGTGATATTCTTAAAAAAAAATTCTTTACATTAAAATATGTATATCAGATACTACCAAGTGTTTGGTAAAAATTACCTTTAATATTAACACCTTCAATGACGTACATTAAATTTAGATCCAGAGAGCTTATGGACAATACCACATCTTTCATCAGTGAAAATGAACATCTTTGACGTACATTTAAATTACAAATTAACATCTTCAATAACATACATTACAAAATTAACACCTTCAATGAAATACATTTAAATTACAAATTTAAATTTAAATTCGCTATTTAAATGTGCGTCATTAAAGGTGTTAATAAAGACCTCTTTTACGAAACACTTGGTAGTATTTGATAGTTGTAATTTAAATATATGTCATTGAAGGTGTTAATATTAAAGACTTTTATTTTATCAAACACTTGTAATCTTTGTTATTTGTATTTCAAATGTACATCATTGAATGTGTTAATATTAAAGACCTTTTTCACCAAACACTTAGTAGTGTTTGCTATTTGTAATTTAAATGTTAATATTAAAAACATTTTTACAAAACCTTGGCAATATTTGCTATTTGTAATTTAAATGTACTTCATTGAAGGTGTTAATATTAAAGACCTTCTATAACAAACACTGATTGGTCTTTGCATTTTGTAATTTAAATGTACGTCATTAAAAGTGTTAATATTATAGACCTTTTTTACCTAGCATTTGGTGAGCCAACGGCCGTACCGTGCTGAAAACACCGGTTCTCGTTAGATCATAGAAGTCAGGCAGCATCGGGCGCGGTTAGTACTTGGGTGGGTGACCACCTGGGAACACCGCGTGCAGTTGGCACATTTCGGACGCGGTATCTCGGTAGTTTGCGCGCTGGATTTGCACGCTGCCACAACTGCCGCCGTGTTCATGCGGAGTACGATCACGTTAAACATGTGGATCCTTAAGTCCTTCCGAGAGGTTGGTGGTAGGAGAAGGAGGGTACGGTCCCTGTGGATGCCTCCCCTACTGGGTTCCGGCCTAAATTGGGTGGCACTTCCCGGCCGTCCAAACAGTTACCTTACACTTTTCTGGTAGTGAAAAGTGTTGAAGTGGGTTTTCAACACTTCAACACTTTTCTGGTAGGTCGGACGGTCTGGGTCTCAATAACAACCCAGCATTTGGCAGTTTTTGCTATTTGTAATTTAAATGTAAGTTATTAAAGATGTTATAGACCTTTTTTACCAAACACTTGGTAGTTTTTGCTATTTGTAATTTAAATGTACGTCATTGCAGGTGTTAATAATAAATACCTTTTTTTCCAAATACTTTATAGCCTTTGCTATTTGTAATTTAAATGTACGTCATTGAATGTGTTAATATTCAAGACCTTTTTTTACCAAACACTTGGTAGTCTTTGTTATATGTAATAAAAATGTACGTCATTAAAAATGTTAATATTAAAGAACTTTTTTACCAAACACTTGGTAGTTTTTGCTATTTGTAATTTAAATGCACGTCATTGCAGGTGTTAATATTAAAGACTTTTTTTCCAAATACTTTATAGTCTTTGCTATTTGTAATTTAAATGTACGTCATTGAGTGGGTTAATATTCAAAACCCGTTTTACCAAACACTTGATAGTCATTGCCATTTGTACTATAAATGTACGCCATAAAAGGTGTTAATATTAAAGAACTTTTTTACCAAACTCTTGATAATCTTTGCTATTTGTAATTCAAATGTACATCATTGAAGGTGTAAATATGGAAAACTTTTTTCACCAAACACTTTGTAGTCTTTGCTATTTGTAATGTAAATGTGCGTCATTGAAAGTGTTACTATTAAATACATTTTTTACCAAACACTTGTTGATATTTTCTATATGTTTTAAAGTATTTACTAAATTGGCGTTCTTCCATTCTTATTGACATTTTGGACAATTCATGTAGTCGAAATAAGAAGATTGAGGTTTCTGTACGCCAGAAACAGTAGGCACAACATATCTTGGTGCAGTATTTCCTCGGCTTTCGATACCGCGTATTCCATTTGAGATATTGGGGCAACTCGTATGCAAGCTTCACATGCATGAGGTTGTGCAATTAGATTTCCAACAAATCAGAATACATAACAGCATTGTATGACGTGGCATATGAGCGGATGACCATTTCACGATCCCCGTTAATTTTCTTCAGTGATGCAATCAAAAGCTTAGGGACTCTAACTCTCATTGGCTGAGCATAATATGTTAATATTCGCAAATAAAATATCGCTTTAGCCACTCGATATACTTTACCGATTTTTACTTTGTCATACGTAGTATTGAGAAAGTATTGTTTTCACAAAACTTTTCGAGTTAGAGATTTTGATACCGTTATATGTTTAAAGACATCCTTTTTTTACTTTCCTTATATACATAATGTATAAGGAAATTATTGTGACGGGGTCGGAAATTCGAATTCGAGTTTTCGACGGGAGAGCACGTTTCAAGCATCCCTGATCACGAATCAAACATTTTTGAAGCGATGTCTGTGTGAGTGTGTGTGTGTGCGTGTGTGTGTGTGTGTGTGTGTGTGTCAGTGAGTCTATGGATACGATAACTGACGAACGAATGGACCGATTCGAACAAAATTTGGTACAAAAATCACAATCCGTAAACACTGGTAGCCTATTGTTTTTATACGCAATCGAATGTTCAGAACACCCCTAAATTTTCGAATGAAATTCTGAAAAAATCGTCAAAAAATCAAAACCGCTAATAAAGTAACGCAAATAGACATTTCTTATGCAATTTTTCATTAGAAAACGATTGATATTAATTTTAGAACGCTAACATGAACCGTTCTCGAGATATTGCACATTTTTCAAAAAAATTATCAAAAAGTCATATAAAAGAAAAATATTTCTTATTGAGAAACATGTTCACTTTTCATATGTAATACCATGCGATAAATTGGGTGACATCATTCTCGTGGATCTAGCTCGTTCCATTCATGAAAAAAGATACTTTAAGTAATACTTTTGTATTTGAACGCCAATAGTCATTTATCGGCTGAAAGAATAACTTATCTCTTCGTCCATAACGCTTGGCGAGATTTTGGCGACGAATTTGGCGGAATGTCGCTAACTTGGCGACTTTTTGAAATGTTGCCAAATTTACGAAAATCTCACCAAATGGATGAAAATGACGCTAATTCAATGAAAATGACGACTAATTGTCGAAAATTCAATATCTTGCAAAGAATATGAGTATCTACTATAAGAAAAACCTTTTTTTTTTTACTGTAAAAGTAGTAAATTCATTACATTATATAAGGAAAGTCATGTGTTGCCCACATCAGATTTTTTTATCAAATGGTCAGGCACTTGACTAATCATCATTCGCCTTTAGTCAGAGGCCAGAATGTGAACCATTTAGCCGTCCTAGGACGTTGCCCCAGGCGCACCAGAGGGGGGCGGAACACACTGCGCCCACAACACAATCATCCATGCCTTACGTGGTACTCGAACCCACAACGCGGCGATCGAGCGATTGCTGTGGAAACGCTCGTCTTAACCACTCGACAACCAGGTCGGCAATTAAAGACATCCTGAACACGTTTTAACATTTTTTGGAGTGATGCCCGTCTGATGTCTGCTGCCGATCTCTTGTGTACGCAATAGCAACCACAAATGTTAATGGATTTTCTCAAAACTTTATATCCGTTTTTTTATTGCCATAAATATTTACAAACTTTAGAATGCTAGCTAGCACTGTTCTCAAGATATAGCACGTTTTCCGATAATATTATGAAAACAGATACATAAAATTAAAATAAATGGCAAATATTTTTAAATAGAGTGCTACTGACGATAGATGTGGCGAAATATTACCAACTTGGCGGCTTTTTTTTAATTGTTGCCAAATATACAAAATTGTAACGAAAGTGATGCCAGAAATGGTGAAAATTCAATGTCTCGAAAAATGAAGTTCAATTTCTTTGATAATTCCTATAGCTTTGAGGGGGGGGGAATAATATGATTAATGGGAAATATAGTTCGTTTTACTGTTAATGGGATAGATGCGTTTCATTAGGGGGTGTGTCTAAGACATCGTAAATTTATCATCTTTTATTTTGTAAGGGGTTATACAGTGATTATCTCTCGATAGGTCGACATATAAAAGCATTCTGCCACAGATCTTATATATCATGAGACAGAGTGGTGTCATTGTATTATGTAGAGAAAGTCAACTGCTGCAATATCAGATTTTTTTTTCTGCGTGTCAGTTTCCCTGTCTTTGACAGCCTTAAATGCTAGTGCACGATACTTTAACCAACTTTCCTGCCATAACTGTAACCGAACTATCAAATCAATATCACTACCCGTGTCATGTTACAAAATAAGTTCCCTTTCAATTACGATTATCCTTTAGACTTCCCCCAGGATGAGTCCTTGAGTTCATTCATTTGGAGGAATAGTAACCAATCTCCTCAGGGAGAAGCTGTCCCTCTTCTTTGACTTGGTATGAAATTCTATTTGAGTAATTACAAATTAGATTTGTTCCCCGTCGTTACGCTGTACCAGTTATCAATAAATATATATATTTTTCTATTCTTGGTTGTAGCATTTATAAATATGTATCTTCAGTAAAAGAGAAGTTTTTTATGACATCGTGAAAAATTGTTTCTGTTTGATAGACATTGGCCGGGTTTTTATTTTGTATGATTGTTTACTTCAGTTTATTCTGTTTAAATTGGCATGAAAGTTGCTTAATAATTCTGTAACCATCGTATTTGAGACAATTTTAATTGCTTATTTTTATGCAATTTTGTATTTTTCTATAACCGAATGTTTTCTTATTATTTTACTGCTATATTTTTTTTCTTTATTGATGCAGTTAATATTTTAATTTCGATATCGTTTTTTTCTTCAGTTAGTTATTTATCGGCTTTGTCTTTGTGCTTAATGAAAACCCATTTAGTTTTTTCAAACTAATTGTTTCTTTTATTTCTATATTCCTTATCATTTCCTTATCATTTTTTTATATTTTATTTTCCAAAACCAATGGAATTTCCTTTGTTAATTGCCCCTCCATGTCGCAGTTTTATATTTTACCATTGATATACTGAGACAATAATCATTCCTTATATATTTGAAGTGATCGGTTTATTTTCATTTTTCATTGAAATCAAAGTATAACGTCTATATATTTACTGTCATTCCTCTGCTTTCATTTTATAACATGATCGTATCATGTTCATTCCGATTCTCCATGAATTAAAATCGCTTCGAAAACACGTAATAAAATAATAAAATTCGGGAAAAAAATTCTAATTCCGTTATTACTTAGTTCTCAGCAGTGTATTTTATGAAACATATGGGATAAAATATCTGAAGCTGTATTGTAAGGAACTTTTACCTCAACAGGGAATTGAATCACATAACACCCTAGTGGCTAGACTCCATGCTATCTATTAAGCTACTAAAAAAATCTATTATTTTCTCGACTTAATAGGGGGGGATCCAGCATTAATTTTTAAAATACTTTGAGTACAGCTTTTGGAACATATTTTAGTAACGAATACAGGTGGAAAATACAGATTGTTGTACACGAAACGTTATTACTTGATACTTCTTTCCTTTTACTCAGTTTTTTTAGCTTAAATTGCAATTCTGTAATTTATTAGATACAAATTTGCTAGTCGAAATGGAATGTGATTATGGTTCACTTTTCCTACTTCTCATTATCCCATTGCTCCTAACTTGGCGTTTTAAATACATAAAAAAAAAAATTTTAAAATCCCATTGGCTTTTTGCCCTAATGCATGGATCAAATTTGATTTTACATAAGTTTTATTTTTATACACTGGTCCACATCATGTCCTCTGGACGAGCCGGACGGCCTGGGGCTTTCACACTGGTCCACATCGTTCACCCAATGTTTCTAAATTTGGATGCAAACATTTTTTTAGGGGCACACTTAAAAATTATATTATAAGAGTATTAATATTTACCTACATTTTAATTTTAGATTTCGAATATTTACTTACATAATAGTTAAACATACACTATGGCGCTAAACATATACTATATACACATTTATTATTTGTCGTCATTAAAACTGAAACCTTACAATTCAACATATTTAAAATTATTACATTTTCTTAAATGGGTACATGATATGTGGATTTGGCTTTTTTTAAAATCATTTAACCTATTTTTTTGTTAGAAGAACCTTTCTGGTTACTTTTAGCGACTAGCACGCTTTCCAAGCTTAAGACAAATGTGTTACAAATTTCTCTTTAACCACGCAATAATTTTTTTCATTCTGCAATGCTGTGTAATATTGTCAGATCTAAATAGACAACATCACAGCATATCAGTGGGCTTTCGTATTTCTGTGAACGGTCAACAGTCTTTATATTGCCATTCCCAATGACAATCTATGCTGCTTTGTTTTAAAATATCTTCTGGAAACTTATTTTCCTAAAATCTATAATTCAGACTGAAGTTTCTCTGTTTCTTTCTCAACATTACCATTGAATGGTAAAATTATGAGAAATTTGTTCAAAAAATTCCGGATATCAATTTTTTTTTTAACTTCTGCATTAACAATGACTACAAAAAGTGATTTATTATACGAGGTATAATAATTCACTTTTTAATATAAATTTATAAACAATACAGTAACTATATGTTTTAAATAATATTCCAACATAAGCATAAAAATCTGATGAAAAATGAATTTACTACTTTTACAGTAAAAAAATAGATTATTTTTATAGTACTTATCTTTCCAAGTACTTATTCTCACTGTTAGTACTTATTATTATTATTTTATAGTACTTATTCTTTCCAAGATATTGAATTGTCGCCAATGAGTCGTCATTTTCCATGTCGTCATCATCAATGAGTCGTCATTGATTTAAAGTCATTTTTATCCATTTGGCGAGTTTTTCGCTAAATTAGCAACATTTAAAAAAGAAAATCGTCAAGTTGGCGACATTCCACCAAATTCGTCGCCAAAATCTCGCCAAGCGTTCTGGACGAAGAATTAAGTTATTCTTACAGCAGATAAATGACTATTGGCACTCAAATACACAAGTATTACTCTAACTATCTTTTTTCATGAATAGAACGAGCTAGATTCACGAGAATCGTGTCACCCAATTTTTCGCATGGTATTGCATATGAAAAATGAACATGTTTCTCAATAGCAAATGTTTCTTTTTATTTTAAATAGCTTTTTGATAATTTTTTGAAAAATGTGCAATATCTCGAGGACGGTTCATGTTAGCGTTCTAAAATTTATGTCAATCGCTTTCAAAAGTTATGTCAATCACATAAGACATGTCTATTTGCGTAACTTTATTATTAAATTTTCCTTAGAAAACGATTGACATAAACTTTAGAACGCTAGCATGATCCGTTCTTGAGATATTGCACATTTTCCAAATAAATTTATCAAAAAATCCCATAAATTAAAAAAAAATATGTTAACTTTTGAGAAACATGTTCACTTTTCATATGCAATATCATACGATAAATTTATTGGCATCATTCTTGTGGATCTAGGTCGTTCCATTCATGAAAAAAGATACTTTGAGTAATACTTTTGTATTTGAACGCCAATAGTCATTTTTCTGGTATAAGAATATCTTATTTCTCCGTCCATAACGCTTGGCGAGATTTTGGCAACAATTTTGCCGGAATGTCGCCAACTTGGCGATTTTTTAATGTTGCCTAATTAACGAAAATATCGCCAAATAGACAAAAATGAGGCTAAATCAATGAAAATGACGACTCATTGAAGAAAATTCAGTATCTTGGAAAGAACATAAGTATCTACTATAAGAATAACATTTTTTAACTGTAAAAGTAGTACATTCATTGCATTATATAAGGAAAGTCATGTGTTGTCCACATCAGATTGTTGTCACTTATTCCTCGTGGCATAGAATATACAAGACTAAGTCCACTAAGTCAAACATCCTCAAGATATAGCAGATGTAATAGTAGATACAGTAAATTTAATAGTATAGATACAGTAGATTTAGTAAATATACGTAATCCAAATTTGAATGATTTCCTGAATTATGCAAAAGTTTTGGGGTAATTAGCTAGTCGAAACATTTTATTTAAAAGGAAAATGATAAAACACGGCTTAAATGAAGAGTAAAACTCACTGAGGACAGAAGACTTCAAAAATTGACTGTTCTACGAATTTGAAGCTGTTCTTCATTTAAGCAAAAATACTGGAAAAATTTGCAAGTCATCCTTTCGTTTAAAAAAATAAAATAATTATAAGATGCAGAGTAGAATCTGTGAATAAGTCTGGAATAGCTATAAATTGATTAAATGGTCATAATTTTAATATGAATGCGTTTCTACGTTAGACCACAAAAATTGGAAAAATCGCTGGAACATTGGAAAAATAGTTGTTTAAAAATATTTTTAAGCAAAAATGTACGAAAACCCATTAAATAGATTCTTACAAAGAAATGATCAACAATAAGTAGAGCAAGCAGAACTCATTGAGGAGAGAATCATTGTCAACATTTAATAGATGTCCACATTTCCTTACGTGAGTTTTGCACTTGCATCTAATTCTCAAATGCAAAATATTTTTAAAATATGGTCTACGTAAGGAACTATAAAACAGCACACGTTGAAAACCCATTGATCCGATTTCCGGGAATTCCTTTATTCCAATGTCTGTCAGATTATTACTTTCTCATCGTTGTCCTTTTTTCAGTCATCATAGCCATCCTCCGCCATCTGCAGTTTCACTAAAAAACACTCCCCCAGGAAGCAATCGACGTTTCACGAAAGATAAATCTGAAGTGTTTGTTTCCCCAAGAATTATTTTAGCATTAGTGTCAATCTTTTAAGGCATATTGATGCATGGCACAGAGTGTGATTGAAACCTTATCCTGACATATGGGCATAGGCGCATCTGTGTAGGTGATTGATAGAGCAGTATGGATAACGCTTACTCTGAAGGTGAGGTGCACTTTTTACTTTCCCTACTACCGTACATAGTGATGCAGAGGGAAAATATTGAAATGGGCGCAAATTAGAATTCAAGTTTTCGACAGATCGACGTTTTTAGATTTTTATATAACATGGATAAACTAATTAAACTGAAATAACTTCGTTAAAAGCAGCATACAAAAGAAAAGTAATAGTATCGACCGGTTTTGGCGACGACAAAAGCAGTCTTCGTCAGGACATGCAACAAAAGCAATCTTCACTCATGATAACTAGATCAATGACTGATGTAAGAACAGAAAATATGACTGAAGCAGGAAAAGGTGGTTGCCAACAGCGAGATAAGAATAAAGAATTTTAAAACCAAGAATTAAAGAACAAAATTTACCAATGAATAAGCGGTAAATTACCAAAGATGGAATTAGACGTATGAAAAGGACTCAAAGCACTTATTAAATACAATAAAGTACAAAAACAAACATAAGGACTCTATTAAATTTTTTAAAAAATGTATTCGTTGTTTAACTCACTTAACAATTGCTTTGAATTCTTTGTTGAACGTTCATGTTCCTCTTTGCTATTTTAATGTTCACACATCGCGTCGTACCTCACTCCATTCTTTGTATTTGGCGTCTTTTTTCTTCCCTTGTCGTTGGAAACCCCCTTTTCCTGCTTCAGTCACGTTTGCTGTTCTTACATCAGTCGCCGATCTAGCTCTTACGAATTAAAATTGAGCTTCTTGTACATTTTCGATCGTTTCTTGCCTTCGAAACTTCGACATGGGTTGACACTATTATTTTGGTATTGCATGCTTTTGTTAATGATATTATTTGGGTTTTATTTCATTAGTAGCAGTTTGAGCTGTACTTACGGATAAACTATTTTAGCGTGACCGTGATATCTATGCATCTGTGTGTATTCATTTATCTATTTGTATGTTAATCGGTTCTATACAGCATATGTAGTATATGTACGTTATTTCAGAAACTGCTCTATGAAATTGGGTTACTTTGGTGATGATTAGATTTCAGTATAATTTGGAAAAAAAGGACCGTATTTTTTTTCAACCCTAAAAAATTGACAAACTCCGAAATAAAAGATTATTTCTACTTAAATGTGATGATAAAATGTATGTTTTATGCGTTATTTTTTATAACAAAATGAATGAAATGAACTCCAGTACTTTAGGGTGAACCGTATTGAAGATACTTGATGTTTTGGAATATTTTACATGCCGCCATTTTAAAGTGCGTCAAGTCGCCAACTGAAAATGAAACTGGGAATTCGATACGATTTCAAAAACGTATCCGTTTTATATGTAATTTTGTACTTGTATATTGTAACTTTTATATTGTAATTTTGTACTTGTTGTGGGTTCGAATCCTTCCAGTGGGCATGGATGTTGTGTTGTCGAGGCAAAGTCAAACTTCCGCCCTTGAAGTGCCTCAATAAAAATCGAAGCTGCAAATTTCTCCCCTTCGCCATGGGACCAGAGGTCTAGTGGACGGGGTGCATAAGAGCTCCTTCACCACGGGGGAATAAGTAACAACAACAATAACATTGTGTGTATGGGTATTTTGCCCATGATCGGCTCATGTCCGATTTCACCCATTGCATCTCTGTACAAGCTTGATGCTACTCGCGACATAACCGAGCAGACAAAGGCACTTAAATATCCCATGCCATTGACAAATTGATTAAAAAGTATTCAAAATCTATTCGGAATTTTATTTTGATATTTAAAATGAATGTGTAATAATAAAGCTTATTTGTAATATATTCGGTGAGACAATTTTAAGCCAGATTTTATGCTGCTTCTTTACAAATAATTAAAGTCTACCTTTTTTTTAACACTTTACAACAAAGTTGAAAAGTGTGTTTAACACTTTACAACACAGTTGGAAAGTGTTTATGACTTTGTTCATTCTGTCTGTCTGTCCGTTAGCACGATAACTGCCGTAAAAATGACTTTATCAAAATGAAATTTTAGTATGTTGTTCAGATGGTCTGTGGGACCTATAAATGAATAAAATCACCCAATTAGTTTTAAATTGAACCCGGGTTGAAAAAATAAAATATATTGAACCCTATAGGACATAATTTTTCAAACATTTTTTAAGCGGATTTAAAATTCACAAATTGCTTTGAAAGTTTTAGGAAATTATCAAATTATCCCATAAAATTAAAAAAAAATGCAGCAAAATATATTCAGTAGTTTTTTAAATAAAAATTTAAATAATAATTACCCCTTTTATATGAAGCGATCATGTGACCATTATATGAAGAGATCACGTGACCCACTTCTATATAAAATATGGCATCCATCTTGTGTCAAAATTGTGATTTTTAAAGTTCTTTTTAATCCATATTTAGTGTTGTATCCGTCCACCCCCTTTATTTTTGCTTAAATTCTGTGCATCTACATACTGAAACAACGCAATTACAATATATTTGAGTTTAAATGATCATCCAAATTTGATTATTTCTACAACGAAGCCTAATTTTCACTTATGGAAAATGTAAACAGCAAAATATGTTGAATGAATTGTATAAGAATTGCTGCATTTCTTTAATGCAAAATTATTTAGCTCACGGAGTCTGCAATATAGCTGATATGAATGAAATATTTATTGATTTTACAGAGAAAAGGACGATTTTTTCGATGAAGTTTTAAGCATTGAGTTTAATTACTTGCACCTCCATGGTCTTAAGTTTTTAAATAAAATAAATTATTTTAGTGTTGTGGTGAATGGAATAAATGGAAAAATGTCATGAATGAAATGCTGCTTTTATAGAGAGAGCCAGGCATGTTATATTTCGATGAAGTCATTTGAATAAATGTTAGTTGTTTTCGATGACGTTTTCAAATATAAAAAATTATTGTAGTATTATGAAAATTTTAAAAATATTACCGAGGAATGTATCGCATTTTAGAGTTGTTTAAACTAGGTAATTTATATTTCAATGCCGTCATTTGAATGAAGTTCATTTTTTCGATGAAGTTTTAAGTTTCAAATGTAATAAATTAATGCAGTATTGTGATAATTTTTAAAAGTGTTTCATAATCAATGCTTTATGCGTGATTGATCTTTCTTGTTATAATATGGTTATAACCAGCGATCTCCTATGACGAAAAAGCTTTCTTTAAGCACAAACTATGGTTTCAATGATTGCGAATTAGCTAGGAATATCGCTGATCATAGATTGAGACATGCATAGTTATAGGCATAGATACGTACATACGTGTATGTATATATATATATATATGCTAGTAAAAAAAGAATGAGGGTGAATATATTTCTGACGAAATATATTTGAGATAGACTATCTTCGTATGTTTCACGTTTATACAGCGTAGGTTTTAAACGGTGTTCTTAACAAACGTTTTAATAGCGTAGCTACAGATATAAAAAATTGCTTCGGTGCATTAAAATATAATTCATTTAAAAAATTCACAAAAACAAAAATTAGTAAAAGAAAAGAAAACATCTTTAGAGAATTACACAGTTATCTGCCGTTTACTGATTTTCAAACTGACAGCTGTCGCAAAGACAGGAGTTAGGAAAGGAGGAAGAGTACATCAAATAAAAATTTGTACTCTTACAGTTGCTGTCTTCGAAACTTCTTTTCATAAAGTTTTATCATTGTGATGGATGTCATAAAATCAGAAAGAACTGAATTTTTTTTTATCACAGAAGGGAATAAAACGGGCAGCTTTCAGATAAAGGGAAAAAGAACGCATTTTGTGGGTTTCTTAACAATCACTTTTATTATAGGTTAACGAAAAAGAAATGATTTTGAAGTGTCAGTCATCACCGAATATCACAAGAAATCTTTCGAAAGATGTGTGACGGAAATGCGTAGTATATTGAGAAAGTTTGTTACTTTCAAAAGTAAAAAAAAAAAAATGATGTGCTAAATTTTTATTTTTCACGTTATAGAACAGTGGTTACCAGCCTTTTCTGATTGAAACTTAATATTTTGAAAATACATTTTTCTGTTGAATGTAAGCCTGTTGAGAGAAAAGTAAAGAAATAGATTGCATATAAACAGTCAAATTGGGTTAATGGCACCACGTTAGGGATTGATAAATTTGTCCACTTTTGCCAGATGGTCAGTATAATAAAGTGGTCACTTCATAACGTTTCACTATATATATATATATATATATATATATATATGTGTGTGTGTGTGTATGTGCGTGCATGCGCGTGTGTGTATATATATATACAATATATATATACACTAAATGCCGTAAACTTATGTCAAAGATATTATTAATTATTATACAACCCCTACTAAAGGACAATTTATAAACACCCCCTAAGGAAGGATACACAATAAATCAATAAATACACAAGATCCTGGGCCCCCTTGTCAAACATACATGCGTCATGAACTAGGAAACTCACTCTATTTTGAATCAAGAATATTAGTTTACGACAAGGATTATCAAAGAAATTATATATTATTTTACGAGATATTGAATTTTCGTTAATTTGGCAACATATTTAAAAGTCGCCAAGCTGGCGATATTTTCGAACGGGACAGACAGATATATAGATAAACAGATAGTACAACGCATGATAAATATACATAAATTATCCTTTTTTCAAATGATGAATATATTTGCATCGTATATTTATTATATTAATTCAATACAAACGGCAAAATCAATTAATAAAATATGTCAATATTGCGGAAAATATTCTAATCTTTATCTATCCTTAATTATTCTTTAGTCACAGTGAAAATTGAGGAACTTCATTTATGTGTTAATGACCATTCTCCTGACTGATATTTAAACAAGATTAAATATTGTTTTATTCTAGAATTTCTGCCCTCATAATCATGTGTCGTATTAGATGCCGCAGTTGCCCCTTCAGAGACCTTTTCCAACATTGATTTCGTCAAATAGTTTTTCCAGTTCATCTGTGGAGGTGTTGTTCGTCTTCTATAGATCTTTCACCCTCATTCGTCATACTTGTATCCTCGTTCATTTTTGATGAAGTTCACAATTTACAAACGTGTCTATTACGTCTAAGCAGTGCATCAAAATAAAAACTATAGTATATTTTCTCCTATCCACAAGCGTAACGCCATAAGTGTTAAAAATGTAAATAAATATTCCAACGGAATATTTTTCATTGGCTGAGACGATTTGGACTTCATCTTTTCACCGATTCTTTTCCGAACATCATCGTCGATCAAGTTCGATTTCACATTCAACGCAAACATAACCTTCTAGTTGTAAGAAAGAGCGAGTTACCGAAACAAATCCTCGATTGAGGATCAAGATTGGTCAAGGTACAAGAGTAAATTAGTTGAGAGTAAAAATACTCGACTGAAAGTACTTATAATCTATGAAGTAGTATTTTTCACATGTCGTTCTCGAAATTCGAAATCCATTGGAAGACGCCTCATGAACTGGGAAACTCACTCTATTTTGAATCAAGAATATTAAATTAATAATTCCAACAAAGCCACGGGCATTGTGAAAAAAAATTAAATATTATTTTACGATATATTGAATATTAGTTAATGTGGCAGCATGTTAAAATATTGCATAGTTGGCGATATTTCCAAGTAGGAGAGACAAATAGATAAATAAGCAGATAGTATAACGCATGATAAATGTACCTAAAATGTGCTTTTTGTTTTCAGAAAATGCATATATTCACATAGTATATGTATTATATTAATTCAATGGAAACGGCAAAAAAAAATGTGTCAGTATTGCACAAATAGTTCAGGCGGTTCGGGTGCGGTATCCCCGTGGTTTGCGCGATAGATTTGCACGCTACCACAAATGCCGCCGTGTTCATGCGGAGTACGATCACGTTAAACATGTGGGTCCGTAAGTCCTTCCGAGAGGTTGGTGGTAGGGGAAGGAGGGTACGGTCCCTGTGGATGCCTCCCCCACTGGGTTCCGGTCTAAATTGGGTGGCACTTCCCGGCCGTCCATACAGTTACCTTACACCTTTCTGGTAGGTCGGACGGTCTGGGTCTCAACAACAACAACAAATAGTTCAGGCAGTTCATTTGGAGTCGACTTTTAACGTGCTACTAACAGTTACGTGATTAAAGTGACCTATGTTTATTAAAGCGGCACATGCTTATGTGATATGTGTTATTATGTGACTTATGTGTATTAAAGTGACATGCAGCTCATGACTTCCAAAATATTAATTTAACAACACAATCCATAGAATATAAGTTAGGTTATAGAAGGGGAGCGATCACCTTTGCGACCAAAACCATCAAAAGTTTCAAAACAATCCGGCCCTTTATATGAAATCATACACGACACTTAGATGGAGGAAATTTTTAGAATATTTAAAAGCCAATGTTGGAATTCCTGGCAAAATGGCGTAGAAAGTTCTTCTGCCGATGCCTGCAAAACTGCATACCATGGGGATAGAAAGGAGGAGATAAAACTCCTATGGATGAAACGCTTGAAAATGCCATAATGCTTTGAGAATTATATTTAGGTGTCGCTAGTGTTTGTAAAGTTGTTGCTATTGTTAGTTGACACTATAGAAAGACGTAGTATTTAGTATATGTATTTTTAATAATTTTTTATTAAGGATTCCTTAATTAAGAGTATAATTAATTTAATTATTTCCTAGTTGTAGGATATAGTACAGAATATGTGGAGATAAAAATGAATTGGAATGTAAAATAATTTTGAATACGTAGGAATATTCTTTATTGCTTCAGTTAGTCTTTGCGTTGTACTAATAGTTAATTTTTACAAAATTGACAGTATAAATAAATATTTTAGGTCTTTCGCCATAGAAATGCATACAATACAGGACTACTTATCTTATCCCAGCGCCACCTGAATTATTGTCTCAAACGATATTGGCGTTTTCTTAATATGAAGATTTAACTCCTTACTTTTGCCTCCATGCTGCATACCTTGTCGGTTTCTGAAAAAAGAGATCAGATTAAGGATCTTTCAATGAGTAAAATAAGTTCACGTGATAGACAGATTTTACCGCAAAGAGCTTAAAATTTTACCTCAAAATTAGATCTCACCAAGAATGAGAAGCATTTCGCAATATGCATTTTAGACAAAGCGTTTAGGTTTATGGACAGAATGGTTTATATTAAATTCAGATGGCTATGTTGCTAAGGAAATAATTTGGTCTATGCTCGTAAAAGAGAGTGAGGTTGCGATCTGTGGAGATACAATATAATCACATCGCATTGTAATAGAAATGAAACTGAAAGAAGTTTAAGAAAGAAACAGATACTTTTAATAAGGAGCATCAAAATTTTTTGCATCATACGTATAAATATGTTTATACACTGGAGCCATATATTTAAATATATTTTTTAACTAATAAGTTTAAATGTACACCTGAATTAAACTGAATGTATTTTAAGTGAATTTTAAGTTTGATATATAGGTTCCCTGAATAAGTCCTTAATCCCCACCAATGACTTATTACGGAAAAATCAATCAGTTTAGGTATATTTATGGGTCTAATTATTATCACGCTAGGTCTATTTATAGTGAAGTGACCAGGCCAGATCAAATAAAACTGATTGCAGCGTCCCTAGTAGAGAATTTAAAAGATAATGAATACGAACTCGACAACATAGAGACATAGACGAAAAATTAAACTCCATAGTCATAAAGTACTGATTAAAAAGTAAGAATTGATAATAAAAGCTTTTACAGAAGGCATTTATTGACACAATAAGATTATGGGCGAATTACTGTCCTATTCAAGAATGCTAAAATACACAACACTCACATGCGCAGGAATCTAATGCACAGATTGATCAAAATTCCTGTCGTATCACAATGCACATTTGAATACAAGAAAGAAAGTTACCACCTACAATCATATCACCGTGTTATAGTCTCTAATGATACAGCATTTTGACGCGTATTTATTGTTGCTGGTATTGTTGCTAATCCTCTTTGCCAGGAAATTGCTAGGCCAAGTGCAAGGGATCACGCCGTCCATAAAGCAATGAGTCTACCCTGCCTTTTTTCTCTACTAGAAGACCCAAAGAGGCTCCCATGCATTTGAGACGATACGAAGGTGTGGCCTAAAAGGAAGAACGAGAACATGAATGGAAAGCTCTGTCCCCTCATCCAAACCTCGTTTGGCCGCTCCTTAACCTGGACAATGCTGTCTGAATAGAACGTATTTATTACTTTCTATATACGCATTTCGTACATTCTTGATGTCGATTTCTACTCATTAGATAATCCTCGACAACTTTGTGATTGATATTTTCCTGATATCTCGCTTCGTTGCCGAGTTTTCATCCTAACTTTTTTAATTATTTGCTAATGTCGCCGCGATCGCTTTTATTTGATTGGACGTGGTTACTTATACACAGTCATAGACGTAACGGTGACATTCATGAATCTATCCTTACAAAGTGCTGATACTGAAGGACTTTTCCATGAACCATGTATACATTGATCTATACATTTATATATTGTAAATTAGAAAGATATAAATACTGCTCTCTTTACATTTTAACTAAATATATGTTAGTCAAGTATAATCAGTAATTTTTCAACCATGTATTTGAAACTTTAAATAGTTAGAGCTCGTCACATTCATTCCTTGAACCACCTTGTAGTACAATACTTGTACAACATGTTGCACTCCCAATTACAAATGCCAAGAAAGATAATGAACAATCTAAATGCAGCAGAGGAAACCAATCGAAACACAATTGTCGCATGGTAAACCCATGATCCAATATTTTCGGGGTTGCGATCTAGAGTTCACTTATTTATTTTGGGGGTCAGCCTTTTCGTTTGGCCAGCTGCTCTCGAAGGATAGAAGACAGGATGTCGGAGGCTTCTTTAGAGATCGTATTTTCACCGAAAGGTTTAACGCTTGTCCGTTTTCGGAGGGATCATAGGGTGTTCGGCCGGTTTGAATTAGTGCCCGAAAGCATATCAGTTTCGCAGGGGCTTGAGAAGGGGCTTTTTGTTTCTGGAAGGCCTGAAGCCAATGGCGATGCTTTGGGGTCAAGGGGTTAAGACCCAGAATCCAATGAGATAGTTGTAGGCGCCTCAGGGGCGTGTTTTAAAATCTTGGAGAGAGAGAGTTTTCAGAAATTGAAAAAAGGAGCGAGGAGAAGGAATTGGGTTGTGATAAAAAAAAGACGTCTCCCCATCATGGTCCTCTGAAAAGAGAGAAGCAAGCTGTTGAATTGCGAATGATGTCGGTGAGTGACACATTTAAGGGCCTGTGCCTGATTTGTATCTTTTGTCTTTCTCTCCCTCTCCATTTAAATAACTACTAATTAACTCCAATTAAATATCTACTAGTTAACTCAAAATAAATTATTTACTAGTAAAAGCCAGGTGTTTCCATGATAGCTTACCATCTGTTCCAATTAGTCTATGAGACCCCTTATCATTGTTTATTTTGAATTGTTATTAGAATGGGTGATCAATCCATTCATGTTAATAGGAGCATTTTGTGTATTATATTATTTGTACATAGATTTAAGCATTGTAAATAAATTAATGTTATTATTTAAAAACACGGCCTTTTTCTTCTTCGCGTTCTAACAGGGCGTGTCCAAAAAGAGGTAGTTACCTTAGGACAACAATCATAGATAAACAGTGTTCATCCGCTTCTGCATCAACGACAAATGGGAGCAGTGGTATGAAACCAAAGGGGAAAAATGAAAAAGTGCCCCAAAGTTTTGCTCCAAAAAGTTCAGCAGATCTGAATTTCGACTACGACTGAGCAACATGTCTCTTGAGTTTGTGCAAAAAAATAACTACTGTGAGCGCTAAAAGAAAGCGTGGCTCAGAAGTGTGATGTGCAATAGAATCTTACAGCATAGTGATTGCGCGAATAAGTGGTGGAATGCAAGAAATCATAGGTATTTATGTATTTCACTTGTCACTAATTAGCACGGAAGGCACACATTTAACGATTATCTAATAATGAACAATTAGTTTGTACGAATCTATGTCGTAATAACGAGTTCTTGTATTTTAAACTAAAGGAACTATTTTGAGTTTCGGTAAATTAAAAGAAAGTGTCTAAATATATGCATCAATTATATTATTTGTGTAAATATGTTTATTAATGAAATATTGGTAGCGCTAGATATATTATAATAATGGATTTATGAATAGTATTAATAACCAAGACATAAATGGATATCTATAACTTAAATATTAAATAAATTGGTCAAATTTAGATAAGTGTGTTTATATCTTGTGTATTTGTCTCTCCGGCTTGAGAACCGGGAGTTTACATGCTCCACCCTTAGTGAAGGCATCAAAGGTAAGTTCTAGAATATTAAGTTTGATACGGACAACTTTAACTTATGACACACCTCAAATTCGATATCATTCTAAGTTATTTTATTTATATTTCTCTGTGCCATCAGCAAACATTTCATTAGTGCACACCATATCTGAAAAAAAAAACCTATATCTTAACCATTAAACTGCAAGATATTTCGTCCAATTAACGCAACTTAAATCACCAATGGTAGAAGTTTCACAAAGAAGGTCACTGTGAAAAACAACCTTTTTTTCTCACAAAATAAATATCTGAAACATCCCCTCTTACGGACAGAGAAAAATTAACTTTATAAAAAAAAAATACTTTATATGTTTCTATTTTACTCTAGCAGCTGTCAAATGTAACAGGGGTAGAATTTAGGACTTCATCAAATAAAGATTTGATATCGATCCAGAATTGTCTCTCTTGTGTAGATATATACGTCTCCTCTCCCCCCCTCCGACATTCCTCTTCTTTTTCAAAACATCATCCAATCAGCAGAAGATGAAGATTTTTTTTTCTTTTGAAATGCACTATAAATCTATGTTTCATACACGGGTGTTTGATATCTTTTATCATGGAATTTCATTTACAGAATATTTTCAAAGCATTCCAAAACACAGGATCCGAAGTAATAATGTGTTTTTCTGCCAGTGATTAAATTTCATGTATTTTTTGATCTGGATTTGATGAGAAAGGAAAACTGGAGCCCTATATGAATTTAATCATTTATCCCGCGCTTTGGACGTTCTCAACGACTAGTAGTCAATAAATTTGACACCTGCGCACTTAATAAAAATTCTGAATATTAGCAACAGCTTTTAAAATTAAGCATAGAAATGTAATGGTTCACATTTTAGAGTCCTTTTGTGTTGTTGATTTGAAAGCCGAGACGGATTATTATTACTGAAACCGAGATTCTGGCTCGAGTGAAAGTGTTCGATATTTTTGATACACCACACCCTCCCCTCCCTACTTACAGACCCAGTCAGTCAGTATTATATAAATTAGATCATGCTTTATATACATTTTCAAAAGGGCACTTTGTTAGGCTAAGGATACAAATACCTTAGATTTTTACCGACTTTACTTTTATGATTTCATGCTACAGACGGGTGTCTTACCAGCATCATATACACAAAGATGAAAGGAACTGTCTGAATAAGGTTGAATTACACAACGCAAACTGCTGAAGGTAAAAAATTGAAATTTAGCGTATACGTGGGACTTGGCCTATAAATAATGAGGGAAATCGGAAATGTTGTTCGAAAATATGACCGAGTTTCATGAATAAGTCGAAAAGTGAATATAGTCGCAAATGACCAAAATTATTGTGGTAGCTAAAAATTGCTTTTTCACAATTTAGTGCATTTTACTGAATCGGTGTAACTTAAAAATATTTTTTATAATATTTTATATTATAAATTTTAGTCTTTTGTGATTTTGTAATCAATTTTTCATCAAATATCCAATCAAACCTTTTAAAAATGCGTATTTCATTGAATCCGTCATGACCGCTGGTTTTATGATCCGTCATGACCGATGGTCAATGACCGATGGTCAATGACCGATGGTCATTGAATCCGCCATGACCGATGACGATAATCCGTCATGACCGGATGTATGTTTCAACTTTTTAATGGCAAATTTAACATGCTTCCATACATACCTAAATAAAACAGTGCAAAACAGATTGTCGAACAGTTACGCAACCATTACTCAGAAATCGTACCCGCCGTGAAGAAAGCATTGTTTTGAGAATATGAACATGAAAGATTATTTTGTGCCAGACATTTAACAGGATAAAGATGAGCTTATATGGAAAAATTTGAAAGTAAAATGATGATTCTATCGATTGGAAATGAAGTTTCTTAAAATAGCATTGTTTTAAGTACAGAATTTATCATATAATTCAGTACTTCAATAAAAAATCTGATGTGATCTTCAATAAAAAATCTGACCTTATATAATGCAATGAATTTACTACATTTACAGTAAAAAATATATAGGTTATTCTTATAGTAGATACTTATATTCCTTCCAAGTTATTGAATTTTCGTCAATTAGTCGTCATTTTCCTTGATATAGCGTCATTTTTATCCATTTGGCGAGATTTTCGCAACATTTAAAAAAATCACCAAGTTGGTGACATTCCGCCAAATTCGTTGCAGGAATCTCGCCAAGAGTTATGGACAGAGAAATAAGTTATTCTTATAGCAGATAAATGAATTTTGGCGTCGTTCAAATACAAAAGTATTACTCAAAGTATCTTTTCTCATGAATGGAACGAGCTAGATCCATAAGAATGATGTCACCAAATTTATCGCATGATATGACATATGAAAAGTGACCATGTTTCTCAACAGTTAATATTTGTTTCTTAATTTATGGGATTTTTTGATAAATATATTTGAAAAATGTGCAATATATTGAGAACGGTTCATGCCAGAGTTTTAAAGTTTATGTCAATCGTTTTCTAAGGGAAAATTACATAAGAAATGTCTGTATGCGCAACTTTATTAAAGGTTTTGATTTTTGCTGATTTTTCAAAATTTCCCTCGAAAATTTAGGAGGTTCTGAGCATCCGATTATGTTTAAAAACAATAGGTTTCCAGTATTCACGGATTGTAATTTCTTGCACCAAATTTCATTCGAATCGCTCCATTCGTTAGTGAGATATCGTCTCCACAGACTCACTGACACACACACACACACACACACACACACATATTATACATTATAGTATACATCCACTACATTATACTATACTTCATTATACATTATACTATACAGGGTGTCCGAAAAACATTGACCTCGGCTTTTATTCCTTAAGTATTGATCTTAGACATATATAATAAATTACAAAATTGCGTAAAAAAGAACAGAATTTTATGAAATCGATAAAAATTTTCAGGGGATAAATTTGAAGAAATACAAAATTTAAATTTTTATACGACTCCCGTACAAAAACATTTCCAATGAGTAAAATGTGCCCCATACCCTAATAAGGTGATTTACAAAATTTCAGTATTTTATCATAAAAAGTCCTAGAGATAAGTTTAAACAAATTTGATGAGACATTAAACACAAATGAAAATGTAAATGCTTATGGCAATAGTGCAAATGACACAACTCATAAATGCATTATAGGCAAATAATATCTACCTCTTATCTTTAATGGATCTTTGGCGTGGAAGGAAAACATTTTGAACAAGCTTTGTAATCTTTGTGTAAAGTTATTATTTCCACATAGTGTAGATACTTTTATACTAATAAATAGTAAAACTATTGTTATAAAAGTATCTACACTTATTATTTATTTATGTAATCATTGCTTTCTTTCGCAGTTTGTTTATGAGCCCTGAAACACGATTTGCCCACATGATTTTTCCCCTCTGAGAACCCATGTCGATGCATCGAAAAGTGATTTAAGTCAGCATTTTTGTCTTTTCATATCTCTGGGACTTTTTATGTAAGATGCTGAAATTTTGTACATCACCGTATTAGTGTGTGGGGCACATTTTAGTCATTGGACATATTTGTGTACGGGGGGGGGGGGGGGTCATATAAAAATTTAAATTTTGTATTTCTTAAAATTTAATTTCCTTGAAAATTTTAATCGATTTCATAAAATGATGTGCCTTTTATTACGCAACTTTGTAATTTATTATATATGTCTAATATCAATATTTAAGGAATAAAAGTCGAGGTTTTTGGGACACCCTGTATATATAAAGAAAGTAACAATGTGATGTGCACAGCACATGACTTTCCATATAAATGCAAGTACTTTATTTCATTAAATGCCAAATAATGATGGACAAGTTACACGGCACAATGTTTTTAAAGTTAAAATGTGCACTGGCATTTGGCGCTTTTCTGGATAACAACATGTAAAATTATTTTACACAGCAAAATAAACTTATATTTCGCGCAAACTTAATTTGAAAATTAGAACTATTGCTATATTCTGCTAAGCAATACCATCCATTATATTATATTAAAATTCGCTATTTATTATTAGTTCATCATTTGGCATCATTTTCGTAATTTTAGATTCACTTTGCCAATTTAGCGACATGTCCGGTGATTGCTTATCCGTGCGCATTCTCCCACATCCAGTCCTTGTATATTTATAACAGCAAACATTTACTTTGCAGTGCTTATTAGTGCTTATTTTAACATATCTAGTCCTTGCGCATTTGTAAAAGCAAACATCGATTTGTCAGTGCTCAGCCATGTGCATCCTCTCACATCTAGTTCTTGCGCATTTATAACAGCAAGCATTTACTTGTCAGTGCTTATCCGTGCGCATTCTCCCACATCCAGTCCTTGTTTATTTATAACAGCAAACATTTACTTTGCAGTGCTTATCCGTGCTTATTTTAATATATCTAGCCCTTGCGCATTTGTAAAAGCAAACATCGGCTTGTCAGTGCTCAGCCATGTGCATCCTCTCACATCTAGTTCTTGCGCATTTATAACAGCAAGCATTTACTTGTCAGTGCTTATCCGTGCGCATTCTCCCACATCCAGTCCTTGTTTATTTATAACAGCAAACATTTACTTTGCAGTGCTTATCCGTGCTTATTTTAACATATCTAGTCCTTGCGCATTTGTAAAAGCAAACATCGGCTTGTCAGTGCTCAGCCATGTGCATCCTCTCACATCTAGTTCTTGCGCATTTATAACAGCAAGCATTTACTTGTCAGTGCTTATCCGTGCGCATTCTCCCACATCCAGTCCTTGTTTATTTACAACAGCAAACAATTACTTTGCAGTGCTTATTAGTGCTTATTTTAACATATCTAGTCCTTGCGCATTTGTAAAAGCAAACATCGGCTTGTCAGTGCTCAGCCATGTGCATCCTCTCACATCTAGTTCTTGTGCATTTATAACAGCAAGCATTTGCTTGTTAGTGCTTATCCGTGCGCATTTTCCCACATCCAGTCCTCGTACTTTTATAACAGTAAAACATTTTATAGTGCTTACCCGTGAGCATTCTCCCACATCTAGTCCTTGGGCATTAGTAACAACAAACATCTATTTGTCAGTGTTTATCTGTGCGCATTCTGCCACATCTAGTCCTTATGGTGTTATTACACGGAGCAATTCCTTCCAGCAATTTTTCAGCAACACCATACATTTCAATGAGAAGAAATCTTGCCGCCGAATTGCCGCAATTCGTTCATACTCGGCAACAAGAATTGCTCAATTTCTGATCGGCGAACCAATCAGAGGACGATAAAATTGGACGCCTCTGCTCTCCGCCTTTCATCTCCTCATTTGCATTCAAGATGGCGATGGCGACTGTAATGCAAACACGTCGAAGCAACTCAATTACGTTAGAATCTGGAGATGGAAAAAATAATAGAACTTCTACCAAATTACAGACACCTGTGGGATATAACATATCCAAATTATACGAAAAAACACACTAAAGAATGCTTCCTGAAATCGGCGGCACTAAACAGGAAGGGCCTGTTAGAAAGGAGGGCTTACAGTATCATTGCCGGGTGGAATTACTAAAGTCTGGAGATGTAAAAATAATAATGAAACTTTTACCAAATTACAGACACCTGCGGCATATAAAAGATCCAAATTATACGAAAAAAACACCCCACTAAATAATGCTTCTTGGAATGAACTCGGCGGTATTAGAGAGGACGGGCGTTTGAGAAAGGTGTAGCCTAAAATATCATTGCCTGGAGGAATTTCTAAAGTCTGGAGATGGAAAAATAATAACAGAACTTTTAACAAATTGCAGACACCTTTAGAATATAAAAGATTCAAATTTTACGAAACACACACCAAAAAATGCTTTCTGACATGAAATCGGCGACATTAGTGAGAATGGAACTATTAAAGAGGAGGAGCCTAAAGTATGATTGACAGGCGGAATTCCCGAAGTTCGGCAATAAAAATTGTCCTGTGTAATAACACCATGACGCAATTATAACAGCAAATATTTACTTGCCAGTGATTATCCATGCACATTCTCTCCCATCCAGACCTTACTCATTTGTAACAGAAAACGTCTACTTGTTAGTGGTAATCCGTGCGCACTCTCTCACATCTAATCCTTGCGCAGCTCTCCCTATAGGTTATTTTCCCCTCTCTTAATATTCTGCTTTAAGAACTGGAATGAATACACGTTTTCCATCATAAGTTTAAGAGTTATTAAGATTTGTCGTGTGTAGATGTGAATTAGTAATATTTGTTAGTAGTAGTCATAACAATTACGCGCTGCATATTCTAGTAGTAATGACATTTGAGTGAGTAATTTAAGTAAATATCTACAAGTTCTAGAAAATATAATTAAGTTTATTATTAACTTTCAAAACTATGAGACTCTTAGACTGATCAACATTAAAGGACAGACGACGTTCTTAGTTTAGTTCTCTTTGCATTTAATGTCCATTTTCCCATGCTTTCAAACGAGCTAATTAAACTTAATGAGTCCTCATTAAAATTTTGGGTTGAAAAGAGAACGGTTGAAATTAATGAATGCGCACAAAAATCCCAACTAGTACATAGAATTTCTAATTTCGCTAAATCTCAAAAATAATTTCGATACTTCAGAATGTTAGACGTGGACAGCTTTTGATTTGCAGCACCTATGCGATTTCTTTAATTAACTAATTTTTAAACTACAAAGACTTAACATTGAGTTATCTGAATATAGCATTTCCTATTCTTATTTATAACATTTATTGCAGTTTTCACTGAGTTTAATTTTTCAATATAACAATTTTTCTTCAATATATTATATATTTATATTATATTTAATTAGTTAAAACATTAAATACGGACAACAACTAAAATTGTTGACCTTTCTACAGATAGAAATGTTTTCAATTTAGAAGTATAATGTAAAAAATAAAATCATATAGGTGATTCTACAAAAATGAGAATATTTGTTTTCCAAAGTGATATATTTTTATTTTAGAGATTTAAAAATAAGTTAATATTTTCCATTTCATCTTTACTATAATTTTGACCTTCTAATATCCCCAAAACTTAGATTCTGATACCACATAAAAAGTTTTTTCTATCAATGAATATGTATGTGTGAAGAATGTTGATCGCTATAAAATAGAATGAATTTAAAATATCACTCCATTAAACTTAAAGTTTGTTTCAAGGATTTTTGTCCGTCATTCATGACTGAAAAGTAGTAATTTTTCTCTCAAAGCATGGGAAATGTTTACAACTGACAACACTGCCAAAACACAAGCATGAGAGTTTGATTTTACAGAATGGAGTTGCATTTTGCTGTTTTTCAAAGATTTTGTGATTAGCAGTGGAATTTACTCCATTTGCAAAGTACGCGTTTTTCTTCCATTTTTATAAACATAGTTATAAAAAGCAAGTTGAATTTGAATATAAAATAATTTTGATCATTCATTTTTATAAACCTTTCACATACAGGTACTTGACTGAAGTTAAGCCTGAAACGCTTCAAGAATGATTTGGTGAGAACCACTAAATTTTTATCTTGTTGACTCTTTATGTCATCCACATGTCTCAATTCTAGTCGAAATACAGAACTTAACAAAACTAATTCAGAAACCTAAAGATATAGGAAAATGTTCAATTACAAAATGAAACAAGAAAGATCAATCATGCTTAAAGCATTGATTATGAAACACTTTCCAACTTCAATGCAATTTTATTTACAAGTCTAAAATGCAATACATTCCTCGGTAATATTTTAAAACTTATCACAATACTACATTAATTTATTATATTTGAAAACTTAAACCTTCATCTAAAAAAATGAACTTCATTCAAATGACGGCATTGAAATATAAATTGCCTGGTTTAAACATCGGTAAAATGCGATACATTCCTCGGTAATATTTTTAAAACTATCATAATACTACTATAATTTATTATATTTGCAAACTTCATCGAAAACAACTGAAATTCATTCAAATGACGTCAAAATAACTCTCCTGGATCTCTATAAAAACAGCGTTTCATTCATAACATTTTCCCTTTCATTTCATTTATCACAATACTATAAAAATTTATTTTATTTAAAAATTAAGACCACGGAGCTACAAGTAATTAAACTCTATGCTTAAAACTTCATCGAAAAAAGTCGTCCTTCTCTTTGTAAAATCAATGAATATTTCATTCATATCAGCTATGCAGACTCCATAAGCTAAATAATTTTGTGTTAAAGAAATACAGCAATTCTAATACAACTCATTCTACATATTTTGCTGTTTACATTTTACATAAGTGAAAAATAGGCTTCGTTGTAGAAATAATCAAATTTGGATGATTATTTAAACTCAAATTTATTGTAATTGCGTTGTTTCAGTATGTAGATGCACAGAATTTAAGCAAAATTAAAGTGGTTTTAGAACGGATACAACACTCAATATGAATTAAAAAGAACTTAAAAAATCACCATTTTGAGACAAGATGGATGCCATATATCATTTTGAAGTGGGTCATGTGATCTTTTCAATTCATGGTCACGTGATCGCTTCATATAAGAGGTGTAATTATTATTTTAATTTTTATTTGAAAAACTACTGAATATATTTCGCTGAATTTTTTTTATATATTTTAAGGAACAATTTGAATATTACCTAAAATTTTCGAAGCAATTTGGGAATTTTAAATCCGCTTAAAAAATATTTGAAAAATTAGGTCCCATAGGGCTCAATGTATTTCATTTTTTCAACCCGCGTTCAATCCAAAACTAATTGGGTGATATTATTCATTTATATTCCCATAGGTCCTACAGACCGTCTGAACAACATACTAAAATTTCATTTTGATTAAGTCATTTTTACTTCAGTTATTGTGCTAACGGACAGGCAGACAGACAGAATGAACAAAGTCATAAACATTTTTCAACTTTGTTGTAAAGTGTTAAAAACTATGTTTAATTAGTATAAAACGATAATTGGTGCAACAAAAACACTTACAGGAAAGACAAGACACGTGAGAGTGCTAAACATTAATAACATAAATGTAAAGTAAAGTTTGTGAAATATACGCGTAACTAAACTGCAGTATAGTTCACATACACAGTGCTCAAAATACGTACCATTAGCGAGGATGCAGATTTGGATTCGGGATAGAACCACAACTTGAAAACCATGCAGCGTCGCAGGGATTACATAACTACAAACCCTAATGATTCGGTTTTTTACAACGCTTGCTTAAACCAAGTATTGTTTTGTTCTAATTAAGCACCGCTATTTCATTTTGTATTTGGACATTTTTTACCTAACTCTGTTAATGTTTTTCTTAAGTTCCGTATTTCGTCACTAGAGGCACTACAAGCACGTTCACTGGACTGCACATGGTCACTTTCCTATTGGTACACGTTACGTCCGTGGCGCTACGCCAGAGTTTAAAAAAGTTATAGGGGTTTTAAATCATACGGATTTTAGTAAGAACCTTGTATAAAAAAAATGTGTCCTGAAAAATAAAAATTGTTTTAATATAAGCGTTTGACTGTGCAACTTTTAAAAAATTATATCATCAAATATTGGAGTTCAACCATCGCTACTGTCGTCATCCTTTCTCTGAGAGGTGGAAAAAACAAGAGACTGAAATAAAGAGTGAAGTGGTGGGGGGATAACGCAATAAAGTATTTTCCTTTTACAAAATCGAACTTTTCATTTTTTACTGATTTTATGACGTTTTCAATAAAGTGCACACAGAGATGTCTGGTTGATCCAGCTCGGAGGATCAAAAAGAAATCGATATTTAATGAACTTCCAAACTCTCTTCAATATGCGGATTGGACAGCTGGAGATGAAACGCTGCAAGGAGTTATTTATGTGTAACTTAAACGTGTTTTCTATATTTTCAACTCTT
Source organism: Amaurobius ferox (assembly GCA_951213105.1). NCBI lineage: Eukaryota > Metazoa > Arthropoda > Arachnida > Araneae > Amaurobiidae > Amaurobius > Amaurobius ferox. The sequence goes on from OX578135.1 coordinate 99,838,888, forward strand.
ATATTATAGTGCATTTCTACTATCTCATGCAAATGCATAAAAAAATTACTGTTTTCCTGACCAAATGCATTTCATTGTTCTGAAGTTTCAGTACATAAAAACAGGGGTTGGTGATTGTAGTGAGCAATGGACAGATCCCCGTTATCTATGTAATTGTTGTTTAACGTGTTTTTACTTTTTCATACCATCCAGAATCTCCTGGTGGTTAATAAGTTTGAATGTTTACTTCGATTACGAGACAGAATCTAAAAGAGCCATATTTTCGACTTCACCAAAGATGGAGAAAATGCTTTTTTCTCCGAATATCCTTTACAAATCCCCCAGAAGTTCCTTGTGACCTACAAGGTTTAATCGCCATACTATGATACACAGTATCATCCTTCCGACCGCTCAAACGGCTGCTGTAAACCCTTGGGTCAGTCGAGTGGTATGGGCTTTCAACAGTATCATCCTTGTGACAGAACCTAACAGATCCAAATATACACGCCCCCCCCCCCTCCACCTTTCGGATGATACAGATAATATAGATTTTCAAAATTATTTACCACACCCACACAGGATCCCTCTGGTGACTTTGAAGACTCCATATTTCCATCTACAATTCAGCCAAACCTTTCCAAATAGGGACTTCCAGCCAAACCCTCCAGAAATCATCCTCCAGACCAAACCCTGACCCCGCCTTCAACCAAACCCTCGTTCAATCCTCCAAACCCCTCCTTCAACCAAATCCTCCAGAAATCATCTGCTGACTTAAAAGATTATTCTTTGCATCCACAAGACAACTAAAGCGTTCAAAAGGTTTTTTTTCTCCCCCCCCCCCCGCGCAGAAATCCTCTGATAACATAGACGACATTTGCATCCATAAGACACCCAAAGCGTTTAAAATGGCTGTCCTTCCAACCCTTCAGAAGTCCTCTAGTAACTTAGAAGACTGCATCTCTGCATCCACAAGACAGCCTAAGCATTCAAAATGGAGGTGTTTCCAATCCTCCGTAACTCCCCTGGTGACCTACAAGATATAAAAATTTTCACGCTTTGAATAGCAAACTCCTGATAGAATTCAACAGAGATAATTTTCTATTTAAACGACAATATATACTAAGCATCATACACCGTCAAACAAAATAAAAACTATTAAATAAGTTACAAATCAATTTTTTTAAGAGTGTTACTTTCCCTATCTTTGACAAGCTTAAATATTAGCTGAATGAAAAATGATTACTTCAAAAGAACAGTCCTCATGGCTCTAAACGGGTTTTAAATAATGGATTTGTATGTAAATAAAACTATATGTAAATAATATATGTAAATAAAAATGCCTTGGTATATGGAGAAATCTGACCTAAAAGATAAGAGTTTTATATAGTTTTAATACAAAGTGTTTAACTGTACAGCTTTAAAAAAAAACATATCATAAAGCGTTCTGCCATCCCTGCACAGCAGTCAGCCTTTTTTTAAGAAGTGGAAAAATAAAGCTATTGAAATAAAGCGTGAAGGAGGAGAAGGCAACGCAATAAATTACTTTCCCTTTACAACATCGAACTTAACATTTTTCACAGATTTTATGACGTTTTCAATAAATGTCACGCAGAAATGTCTGTTTGATTCAGTAGAGAGGATCAAAATGAGATCAGTACATAACAATCTTCAAAACTCTCCTCAATGTGCGTATTTGGCGACGGGAAACGCTTGCTACAAGGCGTATTACTTATGTAAAACTTAAAAGTGTTTCACCATATTTTCGCCTTCTAACGTTATAACACATTTTACTATCTCGTACAATTGTATAGAGAATATATTTATTTCCCCGAAAATTTTCGAGTTCGTGATTTTGAAAAGAAAAATATGTTTTAAGACATTTTGATCATATTTCCAACATTTTTCGGAATATATATATATATATTTATATATATATATATATATATATATATATATGTATATATATGTATATATATATATATATATATATATATATATATATATATATATATATATATATATATATATATATATATATTTATATGTATATATATATATATATATATATATATATATATATATATATATATATATATATATATATATATACATATAATATATATATATATATATATATATGCGTAATAAGCGTCATTTTTTCGTGACGAAAATAAATCTAACCAAATTTGTCGTGCATTTGTCAAAAATTCCAAAAAAATTGCTCACAGTCCACGAAGTGTTAAATTTAATTCCAACAGTGAATATACTTTCCATTATAAAGATTTTCAATGCAACAATTAAAACTATTAAAATTTTAATTTATATGATTTAGTTTTTTGTATTTTGAATTTTAATTTATTATGTATTAATGTAATTAATGTATGTAATTAATGTATTTTGAATTTGAATTTTCTAAATTTTTTAAACCTTTGTGATCCAGCTTGTCCAGTGGTCGCCATGGGAATACACTCATTGTTTGGGAATAACGTAAAAATCGGAGCAGCTAGAAAGTTCAAATGTGATATGTCGTTGTCTTTCATACCTTTAAGTTACATACATTTTTCAAAGATTTTAGTTACGCTAAAATAATAATACTTAAAGAAAGTTTTTTGGTTTTACTCGCAAAAAGTCCCGTAGTAAAATTGTTTATTAACAATGCCATGAAAAACAACCAAACAACCAAAATATCCTGTTGCGGTTCACTATTTATCAATTCTGTCAAGAAGAAACCTTAATGCGCTATCTGATGGTATCGATATATTTTTCATAACTTTCCTCTGTGTTCATTTGATAATTTGATCACTCTTGTTTAATAATAGAACAAGATATCACGACAGAAAGTTATTAGACGGTATGCAAGAAATATCTAATGTGTGATTCGATAAAATTCAATTTGGGCAAATTTTGTCATGCAAATTGCTCTTTTCAAAAAACTGATCTTCACCTGGTCAGTAAACGCTCTGTAAATTTAGCTGATGATTATATGTCTTCCTATAGAACTTAATTTAACAATTTATACAAACTAACCTGTTCATTTCTCTGTTTTTTTTAATAGTATACGATTTAAATATTAGTATACCATTATACCAATTTGGAACTATGCAAATTATGCAGAAATTCTGACGTAATTAAATACGTTAAAAATAACAGAATGCAATGGCAGGACATTTGCTAAGAATGGATAACAAAATAGTCACTCTCTGTGACTATTTTGTTACGTATCAAGATTTTAAGTCCACATCGATCGGAGAAAGACTTAGAGGACGACTGAAGTTGAGTTGAATCGTTTGTGTGGGCAAGACGTTAAAAAATGAAAATTAGAGAAGCATTCCTCCAAGGGGGCAGCTTCAAAGAGCCTTAAGAGCAAATTCCAAGACCCACAGTGGACTGTTGAGTCATTGATGATAAGTAAAGAGAATGATTTTGTAAATTTTCATTCGAGGAACGAAAGATTCTTATCACATTCCAACCCACAGTTGAACTCAATAAAAGTATCAATAGAATTCATAATGGAAAGAATACTATTTAAATCAAAGTTAGACTGATCAAGAAGAGCAAAACAATCATCCACGAGGCGAACACAAAAAAATCTGATGTGGGCAGCACATGACTTTCCCTGCAGACTTTTATCCACGTTCTCTTTATTTTAATTAAATTTAATTCACTTTTAATTAAATTTTCGTTCGCATTTGATAACTGAACTTATTACTTTCCTTATATACATAATGTATAAGGAAAGTATTGTGACGGGGTCGAAAATTCGAATTCGAGTTTTCGACGGGAGAGCACGTTTCAAGCATCCCTGATCACGAATCAAACATTTTTGAAGTGATGTCTGTGTGTGTGTGTGTGTGTGTGTGTGAAAGTATGTGTGTGTGTGTGGGTGTGTGTGTGTCAGTGAGACTGTGGAGACGATAACTGACGAACGAATGGACCGATTCGAACCAAATTTGGTACAAAAATCACAATCTATAAACACTGGAAGCCTATTGTTTTATACGTAATCGAATGTTCAGAACCCCCCTAAATTTTCGAATAAAATTTTGAAAAAATCGTCAAAAAATCAAAACCGCTAATAAAGTTACGCAAATAGACATTTCTTATGTAATTTTTCATTACAAAACGATTGGCATAAATTTTAGAACGCTAACATGAACCGTTCTCGAGATATTGTACATTTTTCAAAAAAATTATGAAAAAGTCAAATAAAAAAAAAAAAAATTCCTATTGAGAAACATGTTCACTTTTCATGTGTAATACCATGCGATAAATTGAGTGACATCATTCTCGTGGATCTAGCTCGTTCCATTCATGAAAAAATATACTTTGAATAATACTTTTGTATTTGAACGCCAATAGTCATTTATCTGCTGTAAGAATAACTTTTTTCTTAGTGCATAACGCTTGGCGAGATTTTGGCGACGAATTTGGCGGAATGTCGCCAACTTGGCGACTTTTTTGAAATGTTGCCAAATTGATGAAAATCTCGCCAAATGGATAAAAATGATGCTAAATCAATGAAAATGACGACTAATTGTCGAAAATTCAATATCTTGGAAAGAATATTAGTATCTACTATAAGAAAAACCTATTTTTTTACTGTAAAAGTAGTAAATTCATTACATTATATAAGGAAAGTCATGTGTTGCCCACATCAGATTTTTTTCAAAGGTGGCGAGGAGAGAATACGAAAAAAAATAATATATCTCGAGAACGGTTAGTCCTAGTGTAATGGGGTTCATCTTATTCTTTTCTTCGTTAAAATTACGTATTAAGCAAGAATTGAATGGATATATTTGAGAATACGTAGCTTTTTAGTTTAGATTTTGACAATTTGTGAGGGCCGTTTTGAACAAAAAAGGCATGTTATTTTTTTCCGAATCGTACCAAAATCTAATCAGCACCAGGGTGACCCATAAGTGACTCATCTACCGAATTTTGTAAAATTCGGTCCATTAGCTTTTCAGCTAGAATGGATACAAACTTTTGCGGGGCATTTTGCAAAAAAGGCAGGGTTTTTTATGCCGAATCGTACCCAAAACTAATCAGCACCAGACTCGCCCACAAGTGAATTACTTACCAAATTTTGTGAAATTCGGTCGATTAGTTTTTTAGTTAGAAGGGATAAAAAATCTGCACAGACAGACAGACCGACACACAGACACACATACGTTAAAAATGTTTTTTTCATTTTCTAGAGGTCTTGAAACGTGTAGATCCGTCGAAAACTCAAGTTGCGATTTTCGGCATGATTCCAATACTTTCCCTATAAATTACCATGTATTGCAGGGAAAGTAGAATGTGATAAAATTAAAAGACCGTTGAATTATGATTTAATTCAATGCTTAAAATAGATGAAAATGATACAACAGCATATAAAATTATGTGGCTTTTTACATTTGCGTGCGAGTTTACTTCTTATTATCATATTTCAAGAGAGAAAAAATCTGATGTGGGCAGCACATGACTTTCCCTGCAGACTTATATTAACGTTCTCTATATTTTAATTAAATTTATTTCACTTTTAATTCAATTTTCGTTCTCATTCGGTAACCGGACTTATTTTCAAAGGTGGCGTAGAGAAAATACGGAAAACTAAAATATTTCGAGAACGGCTAGTCCTAGTGTAATGGGGTTGATCTTATCATTTTCGTCGTTAAAAATTGCATATTAAACGAGCATTTAATGGATATATTTGAGTATACCTAGTTCTTTAGTTTAGATTTTGAAGATTTTTGCGGACCATTTTGCAAAATAAGGCCGGTTATTTTTTTCCGAATCGTACCAAAATCTAATCAGCACCAGGGTAACCCACAAGTGACTCATCAACCGAATTTTGTGAAATTCGGTCTATTAGTTTTTCAGTTATAGTGGATAAAACTTTTGCTGCCCATTTCACAAAAAAAAGGCGGGTTCTTTTATTCCAAATCGTACCCAAAACTAATCAGCACCAAACTCACTTACTAGTGACTTACCTACCAAATTTTGTGAAATTCGGTCTACTAGTTTTGTAGTTACAGTGGATGCAATATCTGCACAGACAGACAGACACACAGACAGACAGACAGAGACACACAGACACACACACAGACGTCACGCTAAAAATGGTTTTTCGTATTCTAGAGGTCTCGAAACGTGTAGATCCGTCGAAAACTCGAGATGTGATTTTCGGTATGATTCCAATACTTTCCCTATACATTACCATGTATTGCAGGGAAAGTAAAAGGAAGAGGAATAATATTAAACAATGAAACTTCAATATAGTGCATGTAGGAACCCCACAAAAGTAGATGTAAAGTTCTACCCATGGCCAAGTCATCAGACATTTTAAGGTAATCAACTTAAAATGTCTGTTGACAAATGCCACAGAGACAAACAAGTCGTTTCAAAGAAGTCAACTTAATCTTCAAACTCAACTTCAAACTCAAATATATGAAAATCCCGCAACCTTTCCAAAAGCATAATAAAACATCTTCAACAGGAACATTAATAAAGAGTAGCTTGACGTCAAAAGAAGCCATAATACAGTTAACTGGTTTAAAATTAAGAATGTTGTTGACAAAATTCTTAATAGGTTTAGTAATTCTTATTAGCTTACTATCCTCTGGTTAAAGTCCTTGTTCCATGTTTATCACGCTTGCTTTGTAGCAATAGTTAATCTACTGCCGTAAGTAGCAGGATCTGATAAAAATTATAATTTTAATTTTATTCAGATATAAGTCATCCACATATATAACCTGTACGGTAAAATAGATCGTTTGCCATTGTAAAGATCTTGTATCTCACAGAAAATAAGAACAACCAATCTCAGGATGATCAGAAGATACCCACCAAACTCATGATATTTAATATATGTTCTTCTATATTTTCTTCTATTTTATATATTATATTTTCTTCTACTTATTATATTTCTATTTATTCTATTTTCTTCTATTTCTATTTATTCTATTTATTCTATTTTATATATTATATTATCTTCTATTTATTATATTTTCTTCTATTTATTATATTTTCTTCTATTTATTATATGTTCTTCTATTTATTATATTTTCTTCTATTTTCTTTATATTTTCTTCTATTTTCTTTATATTTTCTTTCGTGATATTTTCTTCTATATTTGAAGTAAACTCTGCATATTTATCAAAAATGTTAGAATAGGCAAATAAATAATTTATATTTCACATAATAACTCAATTTGTATTCTATATTTTTATTCTTTGTAAATAAACCATAAAACGAAAGTCACTTGATAAATTCGCTGATTATTAACGACTCTATGAAAAACAACCAAACAGCTTTGTTACGGTTGACTATTTATCAATTCTACCAGGAAGGTGCCTTAATATCTTGTCTGGCGGTATCGATATATTTTGCATACATTTTTTTTTTTGTATTTATTTGACAATTTTATTATTAATTTTATGACAGAATTAAATATTACAGCAGTAAGGTTATTTACCTTACACCTTTCTGGTATGTCGGACGGTCTGGGTTTTAGCAGTAAAGTTATGGATAGATTATAAGGACTATCAAATGTGGTTTGTTAAATAGGTAATTGTCATAGCTTACATGCAAATTAACTTATAAGAGAAATATGTTAAGAGATCGCATGTTTGGTGCATGTCAAGAAAACTTTTATGTATATCAGGAAAAGTCATTTTGTAAACTCATTGAATAAAAGCGTCTCATGGGTTGCCGAAGATGTGGTTTGATTTCCAGCTATGACAAGATTTCTTTAGAACGAGAACAAATATCTGACAGTTAAAGGGAGTGAATGCCTGATAATTAAGTAACATCTAAATTCAAAGTAACACCTACACTGGTTTCAGCCAGCGAAGAGTTACAACGAATGGAATATAATTCTGTCTTATAAAATCTGATGTGTGCAACACAGGACTTTTCCTGCAGACTCAATATTTATTTCTTTAATAATTCATTAAATTGAGTTTAATTGCACAAAATAACATGCATATATTTTTTAATTACACTGAATTTCAATTTTAATTCAATTGTCGATTTCATTTTGTAGCTGGACATATTTTTAGACGCGGTGTAGCAAAACTGTGAAAAAAACTAAAATATCTCGAGAACAGTTAGACCCAGAAAAGTGGGATGTCTTATTCTCTTCATCGTCAAAAATTCCGTAAAAGAAAGCATTTTAATTGATACATTGGAGCATACATATTTTTTCTTTTAGATTTTGACGATTTTGGGGGGCCATTTCGTAAGAAAGGTAGGTTCTGTTACGCTCGAATCATACCATAATCTAATCAGCACCAGGATCATTTGCAAGTGACTTATCTACAAAATTTTATGACATTTGGTTATTTAGTTTCGTCTGCAGTGGATACATGCGAATTTGGCGGGCCATTTCGCAAAAACGGCAAGTTTTTTTTTTTATCCCGAATCGTACCAAAATCTAATCAGCAGCAGGACAACACATAAGTGACTCATTTTCAAAGTTTTGTGAAATTTGGTCACTTAGTTGAGTTAGAGTGGATACATACATTGCACATACAGACATACACAAACGTGAAGCTGAAAATAGTGTTCTACGGGGCCCCAAAACGTGTAGATCCGTCGAAATCTCAAGTTGCGGTTTTCGACACGATTCCAATACTTTTCCCTATACAGTACCATGTATTGTAGGGAAAGTAAAAACGCAGATGAATAAAGAGGTTGTGCTGATCCAAAATTGCACTTTTATTGAAAGGCTATAAAAAGATCATGTGGTGCCCCTTGAAAAACAGATGGAAAGAAGATCGTCATCGTAGCTGAATGAAAAGTGCGTCGTCCAGTAAGCCGGATGTAGGCCTGGATGTAGGCGCCACAGACATGACTTCTTTGCAGGCTCTGTGCGTTCTCCAATGCATTTACGTATACATAGATAGATATTCAAAACTGAAACGTGTTGATATTCAGCTACGTAATTTTAATGCTTTAATTTCCAGATCATAAGAAAATCTCGCTCTCATTCAATAATTTAGAAATTAAGCAATTTTTTCCAAAATAATCTCCTTTATTGTATAACACTACGTTATTTTTCTCAGTTCGCAAGATTGCGTGTATTGTTTGAAATAGTAAAATTTTGACATCATCGTAAGCTTTTGCCAGCAGCATAATTTTGACCTCATAATCGGAAGACAAATATGGTGATACCCGCATTTCTTGATCTTCCGTCCGATCAATCCGAAAGTTTAAGGCATCTGTTTATACAGTCGGGACCGTACCATCCAATTTAGACCAGAACCCAGTAGAGGCGATATCCGCAGGGACTGTATCTTCATTCCCTACCACTAACGTCTCGAAAGGACTTTCAGAGCCGCATATTTCGTGCCCGTATTCCGCGTGAACACAGAGACAGTTTAGGCAGAGCCGGGAATCGAACGAGTGCAACTTTAAACACTGGGATGTCCAGACTAGATATCAACGTTTGATTTGAAAAGTATTAAAAACAACAAACCGTTTGAATGGGTGTTTCGGAGATCATAAAATGACTAAATCTTTTTCATTTGTTTCGTCCTACATTATAGAGAACAAAACGTTTCCCTTTTGAAATGATTTGACAACGTTCTTCTAGGGTAACGAATTTCTAGAGTAACCAATCTGAATTTTTCAGGCTTCTTCTTGTCCAGATGAAATTTACATCTGTGGTTTTCTTATTCAACAAGAGAATAACAACCAGAATAACGCTTTTAAGTTTGCAGAGCGGTCGCTTCCTAACGATATGTGCCCTGCAACGCCTTAACGTTTCATTTCCGACCCGATATTATTACCCGATCATAATCCGACCCGATATATATTACCACTTCGTAAACAGTTTGACTCATCTTTATATATATATATATATATATATATATATATATATATATATATATATAAATATATATATATATATATATATATATATATATATATATATATATATATATATATATATATATAAATATATATATATATATATATATATATATATATATATATATATATATATAAATATATATATATATATATATATATATATATATATATATATATATATATATATATATATATATATATATATATATATATATGTATGTCATAAAACGAAAATATACAAGTGTACTAAGTGTACCAAAAAAGTAACTAGACATAAAAGGAAACTAGGGGTCACCATCCCCCTAGGCCTTTTATGTATTCCCAGTTGGTCCTTTTTCCTCACCTTTCAGATAATTGTCTCGTAGCTTTTGCTTAGCTATATATATATATATATATATATATATATATATATATATTTATTTATTTATTTATATGTGTTCAATTCGAAAGGATATTTGGCCTTGAAAAATAATTTTTTCGAAATTAACTATTCTTAAGCCTAGAGCTCTTCCACGTGTAAGCTTTTATGCTTGATATTTTTTATTTTCGTATTTTTTATATTCCTATTTTCATTCCTCACCATTGTATTTGTTGATTGTCATTGAATGACCTGTATTATGTATTATAATTTCCTCATTACGGTTGAATTTCATTTTATTTCATTGTATTTGTAGACAAATTTTAAAATAGTGTATTATAGGTTACTACTCACATTCTACCATTGGATTTACAATTTTAATATTTTTTATATTATATATATATATATATATATATATATATATATATATATATATATATATATATATATATATATATATATATATATATATATATATATATATATATATATATATATATATATATATATATATTTCAGTTTTATGGTGCACAAAATACCACATGAAACGCATATATATTTAAAATTTCGTCATTTTTGCAGTTAACATAACGTTTTTTATTTACTTTTCATATGTCGATAGATGCACTTTAACATGCCGCAGTTGTTAAGATGATAAAACTTATAGTATCTCGAAAACGGCCTATTTTAGAATAATTATATAGAATAATTATTTAGAATAATATTTATTTCGACATGCAAAATTGCACTTAAAACGAGTATATAATCGAGAATAGTTAGTCCTAGAATAATGGGGTTAGTTTTATTATTTTCCTCGTAAACAATTGCGTATAAAACAAGCATTTAATTTAAACATTTTGGCATACGTAGTCTTTTATTTCAGATTTTGGTGATTTTTGCAGACCATTTCGTAAAAAAAAAGGAGATTTTTATTTTTTAGAATCGTGCCAAAATCTAATCAGCGCCAAGATATCCCACAAAGTGACTTTACCAAATTTTGTGAAATAGTCAATTAGAGTTCCATACCTCGAGTAGATACATGAGATTTTGGTGAGCCATTTTGCAAAAATAGCAGGTTCTTTTATCTCGAATCGTACCAAAATATAATCAGCACCAGGGTCACACACAAATGACATAAATATAAAATCTTATGAAATTTGGTCCATTAGTTTTTAAGTTAGAGTGGATACATACATTGCAAAGACAGATACACACACAGACACACACACACAGTCATCACGCTAAATATATTTTTCTCGTGTTTTAAAGGTCCCAAAGGTTTTCTCGTGTTTTAAAGGTCTATCGAGTTGCGATTTTCATTTCGACACGATTCCAATACTTCCCTTTACAATACCATGTATTGCAAGGAAAGTAAAAATCTGATGTGGGCAGCACGTGACTTTGCCTGCAGACTAAAATCCATGCTTTTTTATTTCTTTAAGAACTCATTAAATTGAGTTTAATTGCACAAAATAACACTAAATTTGCATTTTTAATTCAATTTATGTTTTTATTTGGTAAGTGGACTTTTTTACAAAGGCGGCATAACAGAAATGCGAAAAATCTCAAATATCTCGAGAACGGTTAGCCCCAGAGTATTAGAGTTGTCCTTATTCTTTTCCTCATCAAAAATTACGTATAAAACAAGCATTTAATTGATATATTTGAACATACGTAGCTCTTTTTTTAGATTTTGGCAATTTTTGAGGGCCATTTCGAAAAAAAAGGCAGGTTGTTCTTTTCCGAATAAGACCAAAGTCTAATCAGCACCAGAGTATCCCACAAGTAACTTATCTACCAAATTTTGTAAAATTTGGTCAATTATTATTTTAGCTAGAGTGGATACATGCCATTTTTGCGGGCCATTTCGCAAAAAAAGGCAGGCTGTTCTTTTCCGATTAATACCAAAATCTAATCAGCACCAGAGTATTGTACAAGTAACTTATCTACCAAATTTTGTGAAATTTGGCCAATTAGTATTTTAGCTGAATTTATATAATTTTATACATGAAATTTTTACGGGCCATTTCGCAAAAAAAGACGGGTTCTGTTTTTATGAATCGTACCAAAAACTAATCAACACCAGGGTCATACTCAAGTTACTTACCAAATTTTATGAAATTCGGTCCATAAGTTTTTGAGTTACAGTGGATACATACATTGCACAGACACACAGACAGACAAACAGACACACAGACAGACACACACACAGACGTCACGCTAAAAATAGCATTTTCGTATTCTAGAGATCTCGAAACGTGTAGATGCGTCGAAAACTCGAGTTGCGATTTTCGGCTTGATTCCAGTACTTTTCCTATACATTACCATGTATTGCAGGGAAAGTAAAAATAGCCAAAATCTCGAAAGAAATAAATAATTTAATTCCCGATTCCGACGTCCGTAATAACTCAATCTCAATCTATCTTCCAAAATAGTTTTTCTTAGCAAACAAACCATAAAAGACAGTCTGCTTGATAAATTTGCTGATTTTTAACGTCTCCCTGAAAAATAGCCGAACGGTTCCAGCGCAGTCACCTATCTATCAATTCTGCCCTTTGTGTCGCGTCTGAAGGTATCGATATATTTTGCATACATTCCTCTTCTTTTTATTTTTTGTTTGTCGTCATTTGGCACATGGACAATTCTTCTTTAATGATAGAAAATGGTACAATAGAGTGCTTGCATCGGAGAGTATGAAATAGTAGTGTTTAAGCCTGTCAAAGGCAGGTCACACTTTACCCTAACAGCATTTTTTTTTCACAGTGACGTAAGACTTACGTCAAACTGTGACTTTGGGACGTTACAGGACGTCGCAGCCCTAACAGCATTTTTTTCACAGTGACGTAAGTTTTACGTCACACTGTGACTTTGGGACGTCATAGGACGTCGAAATACGTCTCGGCAACGGCATATTGAGGTCACATCGAAGTCATTTTCGTCAATTTCATGGTCGTTTGTGACGTCGCATATTAACTTATTTGTGACGTCACATTGTAATTGCCATTGTAATGTCATCACATTGTTACGTGTTAATTAAATTGTGGAAACGTCACAGAATATAGTCACAATGAATTTACAAAGTTACTAATACGTAACGTCGCATAGAAGTCACAAATATGATGTCCCAGGTGTCACGTGACTACAACGTCACTGTCACGCATGTGACGACCTTTGCTGTGAGGGAATACGTCTCGGCAATGTCATATTGAGGTCACAGAGAAGTCATTTTGATCATTTTCATGGTCGTTTGTGACGTCGCATATCAACTTGCTTGTGACGTCACATTGTAATTGCTATTATAATGTCGTCACATTGTTACGTGTTAATTAAATTGTGGAAACGTCACAGAATATAGTCACAATGAAGTTACAAAGTTACTAATACGTAACGTCGCATAAAAGTCACAAATATGATGTCACATTGTGACCCAGGTGTCACGTGACTACAATGTCACTGTCACACATGTGACGATCTTTGCTGTGAGGGTAATAAATTAATTTGTAAGTTTCATTTGGTTTACCAATGTATGGTTCTTAGCATCGAAAATAATGGTCTTAATTAAAATTTATCTCGGCTGGGTTCTGTCCCGAGGTTTATACAATAACACCTAGTTTCCACCAAGCCCTAGAAGCAAAGAACGCAAGATCTCCTAGCCAAGAGGAAGCGAGAGATCGCCCGAAAACGTTGGAAATTTTCAACTCCAGATGTGCGCTAGGATTTCTCATTGGCCACTGTATTTCTAGTACTCGTCGCTTCGTCCTGTCCTGAAAATCAGACATAAGTGTACAACTAAGAGGCGCTTCTGGAGAGTCAGACAGGATTTTCTTATTCCCCATGTTGTCAGTCCTAAAGGGAGCAAGTGGCAATCCGGCTCTATTATGTACTGTTCTGTGGTCGGAACTTTAAATGTGCAAAGTGTTAAGTCTCAAATGACAAAAACATTTTAGACAATTAATATATAAATATTTTTAATTTTGTAAATTCATAATGTTCATATATGTGCTGTTTAAAATTTCCTTTATTACAGAAATAACTTATCTACATTAAAACGGTGTTTACCAAGTGTATATCATTCGCAAAACCCTTTTAAGATACTGATTTTATAGGCGTACCCGATTTTACAATTTTATTTCTAGATTAACCTGTTTTAAAGATTTTATTTGCGTTTTTAATTAGCTTCTTATTTGTGACTAGCAACATTCCCGTTCATCGTATGGAATATATAATATAAAGAAACTTATAATTCGCATTCATGTGCAAATTCTGTTAAAATATTAAATTTATTGCTCCTAAAGGGAAGTTTAAGAATATCTGTTCTCACTATGAAAAATTATCTTCACGGACAGATCTGAAGAATAAAATCCTGGCCTCTTTTATAACCAAATATACAAAAAAAAATCTGATGTGGGCAACACATGACTTTCCTTATATAATGTAATGAATTTACTACTTTTACAGTAAAAAAAAAAATAGGATTTTCTTGTAGTAGATACTAATATTCTTTCCAAGATATTGAATTTTCGACAATTAGTCGTCATTTTCATTGATTTAGCGTCATTTTTATCCATTTGGCGAGATTTTCGTTAATTTGGCAACATTTCAAAAATGTCGCCAAGTTGGCGACATTCCGCCAAATTCGTCGCCAAAATCTCGCCAAGCGTTATGCACTAAGAAATAAGTTTTTCTTAAAGCAGATAAATGACTATTGGCGTTCAAATACAAAAGTATTATTCAAAGTATCTTTTTTCAAGAATGGAACGAGCTAGATCCACGAGAAGGATGTCACTCAATTTATCGCATGGTATTACATATGAAAAGTAAACATGTTTCTCAATAGGAAATATTTTTCTTTTTATTTTATATGACTTTTTGATAATTTTTTTAAAAAATGTACAATATCTCGAGAACGGTTCACGTTCGCGTTCTAAAATTTATGTCAATCGTTTTCTAATGATAAATTACATAAGAAATGTCTATTTGCTTAACTTTATTAGTGGTTTTAATTTTTTGACGATTTTTTCAAAATTTCATTCGAAAATTTAGGAGGGTTCTGAACATTCGATTGCGTATAAAAACAATAGGCTTCCAGTGTGTACGGATTGTGATTTTTGTACCAAATTTGGTTCGAATCGGTCCATTCGTTCGTCAGTTATCGTCTCCACAGACTCACTGACACACACACACACATACACACATACTTTCACACACACACACACACACACACACACACAGACATCACTTCAAAAATGTTTGATTCGTGATCAGGGATGCTTGAAACGTGCTCTCCCGTCGAAAACTCGAATTCGAATTTTCGACCCCGTCACAATACTTTCCTTATACATTATGTATATAAGGAAAGTAAAAAGGAATTGAATCAATATATGCAAAATGAAAGCATTAAAATTGTATAGGACCCGTACTACTTATATACGCGAATATTAGAAGATATAACCTATATTAGTACATTAGAAGATTACCCGTATTACAATATGAGTCTCAAAAACCTTTGCCAAAATAAAAGAGATGACGTAATAAATTGAAAATATCAATAATCCCCGTACTCTTCATACCAGAAGGTCGTAATTGATTCCAATATATGCCAATATAAATCAAAACATATGTCAATATGCCTGTACTACTTATATTCTCGTAGAGTAGAAGATATACCAGTGTATTTGTAGAAGATTACTCGTACAACGTACAATATATGAGTTTAAACAATTTTTGTCATAATAAAACAATGGCATAATAACTTGAAAATATCAATAATCCCTGAATCAATAAACCCAAAAAATATCAATAATAAATAACGTTTAAACCTGAAGACGAAAAATGATATTATCCAGTCAAAAATGATATAAGAAAAATCAAATCGTTCTTTTCTAAAATATATTTTTATATCCATTTATTTATTATTCAAATCAACAAAATAAATATTAAAATTAAGAGACATATTTAATTTAATTGTGTTTCTGAGGAACATGGTATAAAATAGAATCTTCCTCATAAACTGAGAAATTAAATAACCATTTTCATTTTTTTACACTTTTGTTCTGTAAAAGCCATGCAGATAATAAACCATGCAGATATATTTCCCATTTAAATCATGTTTCAAACAATTCATGTTTTCAGAAAGTGACTAATAAGCGCAAAAATTCTCCCACCAAACTCCGAGAAAAAGTTTTAATTTATTTCAAACGATTTTCAAGCTTTTCGTTTGGATAAACCACGTAGTTAGAGAGTAGAACTCCTAGGAAAAAGTTTCGTTTTTCATTAATATCTCAACAACCCCTGGTCTTAGATACTCGAAACGAAAGCGAAATTTATGAGGGGCTATTTCAGGGCTATCTACACAATTTTATCAAATTCCGTTCAGCCGTTTTTCCGTGATGATGAGACAAACGAAAATTTCGTTTTTTACTAATATCTCGAGAACCACTAATCATAGAAACTCCAAACGTAGACAAATTTTAAGTGACACTATTTCCAGGCTACCCTTAAAATTTCATGAAGTTTGGTTCGGCCTTTCTTCCGTGATGACGGGACAAACAGACAGACAGACAGACAGATTTTCAATTTTATTTATATAGACTAGCAGTATACTCGTTCTTCGTACGGAGTATATAATATAAAGAAATTTATAATTCGCAATCATGTGCAAATTCTGTTAAAATATTAAATTTATTGTTCATAAAGAGAAGTTTAAGAATATCTGTTGTCACTATGCAAAATTATATTCACGGGTAGATCTGAAGAATAAAACATCCTGGCCCCTTTCTTAAGTAAATTTACAAAAAAAAAAGGAATTGAATCAATATATGCAACCCCGTACTACTTATATTGTCGCAGATTAGAAAATATGCCAGTGTGTTAGTAGAAGCTTACCCGTATTGCAATATGAGTCTCAAAAATATTTGCCAAAATAAAAAAGATGCCGTAATAAATTGAAAGTATCAAAAATCCACGTAATCTTAATACCAGAAGGTCGTAATTGATTCCAATATATGCCAATATATATCAAAATATATGCCAATATACCTGTACTACTTATATTCTCGTAGATTAGAAGATATACCCATGCATTTGTAGAAGATTACTCGTACAACGTACTATATATGAGTTTCAACAATTTTCGTCATAATAAAACAATTCCATAATAATTTGAAAATATCAATAATCCCTGAATCAACAGTCCCCGAAAATACCAATAATAATGACGTTTAAATCTGAAGACCGTAATTGATATTATTCAGTCAAAAATGCAATGTCAATGAATTTTATTTTATATACATATTTTTATTGTTCAAATCGGAAAAGATTTAATAAAAATCGTATGCCGCGTAACATATTGGATCCGTTGCTAAGCGACATGATATCATTTGCTTCAAATAAATTGATAGAAATCATATCATCTGAATAATGCAATCTCCATGGAAAGTTTGGCGACATTTTCGTCAATTTAGCGATAACTTAAAAAATCGCCAAATTTATCGCCAAGTGGGACTGTAGAACTGATAGTCCCATTTTGCGACAAATTGACGAAACATCATCACAATACTATCCCCTAACAAAACACAATTAATTTCATTTAGTAAGCGCGATTTTATCAATTTCATGATATTTTTATGAATTTAAAAATATTTTTACTAATTTGGTGATATTAAAAAAATTCCTTCAATCTGTTACTAAGTAGGATGGATGAACTGACCGACAAATGCTACAGAAACATCAGTCTCTATTCTAAAAAACAAATTTAATTTCATTGATTTGGGCCATTTTTATCAATTTGGAGACATTTCCACTAATTTGATAAAATTTAAGAAAAGTTACCAAGTTATTTAGAGATATTCCGCTAAATTCGTAGCTCTGAATTTGCAGATCTGAAGAATAAAATATCCTGATCCCGTTTGTATATACTAAATGAAAACACTAAAATTGTATTAGAAGATACATACACCCGTTCTACTCTTTTTCTGCTTCAACAATCGGCTAAATGAATTTATTGGGTAAACACAATATATGAGTTTATTAGCTAAACACAATATATGAGCTTGAAACCTCTTTGCTTAAATAAATTAAAGTGATGCACGCAGTCCGCAATATATATAATTAAAATAACAATCAAACCGTTCATTTATAAAATATATTTTTACATCCATTTATTTATTATACAAATAGAAAAAATAATAATAAATATTAACAACACATTTAATTTCATTCCATTGCCGAACTACATAATATAAGATATAATCTTCCTCATAAAATGTGAAATTAAATAGCCATTTTGATTTCTTTATACTTTTCATCGTTGAGTAAAAATTTGTGAAAGATGAACCATGGAGGTAGATTTTTCCATTTAAATTCATGTTTCAAACAATTCATGCTTTCCTATAGTGACTAATTAATGCAAAAGTCCTGTACCAAACTCGGAAATAAAGTTTTATTTCATTTTGGCGTTCTAAACAAACGATTTTCATCCTTTCCGTTTGGATAAACCACGGAGTTGGAGAGTAGATCTCCTAAGAAAAAGTTCCGTTTTTCATTAATATCTCGACAACCCCTGGTCTTAGAAACTCGAAACTTAGACAAAATATGTGGGGGCTATTTCAAGGCTATCCACAAAATTTCATTAAATTCGGTTCAGCCGCTTTCCCGTTTTGATGAGACAAACGAACATTTTGTTTTTTACTAATATCTCGAGAACCACTGGTCGTAAAAATTCAAAACACAGACTAAATTTTAAGTGGGGCTATTTCTAGGCTACCCACAAAATTTCATCAAATTCGGTTCAGCCGTTCTCCCGTGATGATGGGACAAACAGACAGACAGACAGATTTTCATTTTTATTTATATAGATAAAAAATGCGTTTAGAACAAATTGTTTAATCAAAGATGTTTGTAAAATAGAGCACAGCATTCTCAAATAACAGAATTTTATACTCTGAAGCACATATAATACCCCAATTTCTATTTATCCTGGAATATAGTATTTCTTTGTAAATAAACAACCAATGACACTTCACTTGATAAATTTGCTATTATTATCGATTATTGCAATTATCGAGTATTGCAGTTATCGATATAATTTTGAATACGATTCTTTATTACCTTCATTTGTGACTTTTATCGTTCTGCCTCAATTTCTTCATGATTCATTATTATCTTCTTTTGTCCCATCTATCGTTCTGCCTCAATTTCTTCATGATTCATTATTATCTTCTTTTGTCCCATCTATCGTTATGCCTCAATTTCTAATTAACCTGCTACATATTTTTTCTTTGTAAACAAACAATCAATGACACTTCACTTCATAAATTTGCTAAATTTTAAAGTCGCCGTGAAAAATAGCTATACAATCCCAGAGCAATCAGCTATCTATCAACTCTGTCGTTTGTGTCACGTGTGTCGTTATCCATATATTTTTACATACGATTCTTTATTATCTTCATTTGTCCCATCTATCGTTCTTTTAATGATAGAAGTTTTGGATTCAATTTGTGGAATAGTAAATGTGTTAACCATCTGTAAAGTTGATAATTGCATTATTCCATTCTGGGGGAAAAATTCTTTGAGCCAAACTATAAAATGTCGACAAATATTAATTATTTTAGTTGCTTGAACATTTTCTTATGACAATAACATATATTGTTGGGGAGACGAATTTTTTTTAATTTTGATCGCTTATGCCCCCGAACATTATAGATAACAAGAAAGATCAATCATGCTTAAAGCATTGATTATGAAACACTTTCCAACTTCACTGCAATTTTATTTAAACAAGTCTAAAATGCAATACATTCCTCGGTAATATTTTAAAACTTATCACAATACTGCATTAAATTATTATGTTTGAAAACTTAAACCTTCATCGAAAAAAATGAACTTCATTCAAATGACGGCATTGAAATATAAATTGCCTGGTTTAAACATCTCTAAAATGCGATACATTCCTCAGTAATATTTAAAAAAACTATCATAATAATACGATAATTTATTATATTTTAAAACTTCATCGAAAACAACTGAAATCCATTCAAATGACGTCATAGAAAAAATAGCACGCCTGGATCTCTCTATAAAAACAGCATTTCATTCATAGCATTTTCCCATTCATTTCATTCATCACAATACTATAATAATTTATATTATTAAAAAATTAAGACCATGGAGTTACAAGTAATTAAACTCTATGCTTAAAACTTCATCGAAAAAAATCGTCCTTCTTTTTGTAAAATCAATGAATATTTCATTCATATCAGCTATGCAGACTCCATGGGCTAAATAATTTTGTTTTAAAGTAATACAGCAATTCTAATACAACTCATTCCACATATTTTGCTGTTTACATTTTACATAAGTGAAAAATAGGCTTCGTTGTAGAAATAATCAAATTTGGATGATCATTTAAACTCAAATATATTGTGATTGCGTTGTTTCAGTATGTAGATGCATAGAATTTAAGCAAAAATAAAGTGGTTTTAGGACGGATACAACACTCAATATGAATTAAAAAGAACTTAAATAATCACCATTTTGAGACAAGATGGATGCCATATATCATTTTGAAGTGGGTCATGTGATCTTTTCATATCATGGTCACGTGATCGCTTCATATAAGAGGTGTAATTATTATTTGAATTTTAATTTTAAAAACTACTGAATATATTTCGGTGAATTTTTTTTATATATTTTAAGGAACAATTTGAATATTTTAAAATAATTTGAATACCTTAAATTGTCGAAGCAATTTGTGAATTTTAAATCCGCTCAAAAAGTTTTTGAAACATTAGGTCCCATAGGGCTCAATATATTACAGTTTTTCAACCCGGAGTCAATCCAAAACTAATTGGGTGATATTATTCATTTATATTCCCATAGGTTCTACAGACCGTCTGAACAACATACTAAAATTTCATTTTGATTAAGTCATTTTTATCTACATACTGAAACAACGCAATTACAATATATTTGAGTTTAAATGCTCATCCAAATTTCTACAACGAAGCCTATTTTTCACCTATGTAAGATGTAAACAGCAAAATATGTAGAATGAGTTGTATTAGAATTGCTGCATTTCTTTAACACAAAATCATTTATTTCATGGAGTCTGCATAGCTGATATGAATAAAATATTCATTGATTTTACAAAGAGAAGGACGATTTTTTTCGATGAAGTTTTAAGCATAGAGTTTAATTACTTGTAGCTCCATGGTCTTAATTTTTAAGTAAAATATATTATTATATTATTGTGATGAATGACATGAATGGGAAATTATTTATGAATGAAATGCTGCTTTTATAGAGAGAGCCAGGCGTGTTATTTTTTCTATGACGTCATTTGAATGAATTTCAGTTAATTTCGATTAAGTTTTCAAATATAATAAATTATCGTAGTATTATGATAATTCTAAAATTATTACCGAGGAATGTATCACATTTTAGAGATGTTTAAACCAGGCAATTTATATTTCAATGCCGTCATTTGAATGAAGTTCATTTTTTTCGATGAAGATTTAAGTTTTCAAATATAATAAATTAATGTAGTATTGTGATAAGTTTTAAAATATTACCGAGGAATGTATTGTATTTTAGACATGTTTAAATAAAATTGCATTGAAGTTGGAAAGTGTTTCATAATCAATGCTTTAAGCATGATTGATCTTTCTTGTTTTCTTTGGGGGGGGGGGGGGTATTAGAAAAGTTGTATTCTATGTCACAAAATGTTACTCACGCAAAACCATTTCGGCTCCATCAGACTGAAGTCAGCTTCAATTTGTTTTCATGCTTTTTATTTGCAGAGCTATATGCATGAAAAGTTAAAAATATTTTAAATATATACATATTAAAAATGTTTTGACTGCAGTGTTGAATTGTATTGTAGCGATAAAATGGGTTTAGTAAGTAAAGTGTAGTTTATTAACCAACTGGAAAATATACCCGCCGTTTCCCGGTTGTAAAGCAAGGATGAATTAAATTAATTCATTCAAGTTTGCAATAGGCGAACGGAATAAGGAAAGAAATTCATTTAATTGAATTCTAACAACACTCAATAGACTAGATTGCGCCACCAAACCAAATTGACGAATTCCGGCGATTTGAAAAGAAATCTGGCACCTGCAAGTCTTTATGCAGTTTCCTAATTTAAGGTTGATAAATACCTCGAAAATTAGATAAAGAAATCATAGTTGATTTTGCGAATCAACAAAATATTAAATTTGTATATGATTTAAATTCTCAAAAAAATTGTTTTAGCAATCGGGTGATTGGTTAAATTTTATCATAGTGCAATAGATGGCGCCACAAATCCAATTACCCTAATTTCAAATTTTAAGTTCCCGACTGTTAAGATCTGGGTTGCAGACCCTGACCTCTCGACTCACAGACTAATATAGTATTCTGTGTCTCGGATGACCCAGAGGGCTTACAACTATTTGAGAGACCAAAGTTCATAACTTTTAAACTTATTTGATTAAAAGATATGGATAAGGTGTTTTCCCTCGGATATCAAAGCATGGCTGTACCAAATTTCAAGGCTGTGCCCCGCTTAGATATTCTTCTACAGACGACACAAATATATTTTATATTATGGCAGTAAACAAAGAAAGTTAACCTTTAACAAAACCGCCTGAACAATCTAAGAAATCTGCTGTGGGCAGCAGATGACTCTGTCCTTGCAGACTTATTTTCTCGTTCTCTTTATTTATTCAATAATTCATTAAATTGAGTTTAATTTCACGAAATAACACAAAAGTTTTCTAAATTACACTGAATTTGTGCTTTTGATTAAATTTTCTTTTTCATTTGTTACCTGGACCTATTTTCAAAGGTAGCGTAACAAAATGCAAAAAAAAAAAAAAAAAAAAAAATCTCGAGAACGGCTAATTCTCGAGATATTTTAAATATAATTCTCGAGTAATAGGGTTGGTCTTATTATTTTCATCGCTAAAAATTCTGTATAGAACAAGCATTTAATTGATATGTTTGAGCATATGTAGTCTTGTATTTTAGATTTTGACGATTTTTGAGGGCCATTTTGCAAAAAAAGGCAAGTTCTTTTTTGGCGAATCATTCCAAAATTTAATCATTACCAGAGCATCTCACAAGTGATTTATCTACCAAATTTTATATAATTTGGTGTATTAGTTTTTCATTTAGAGCAGAATCAGACATTTTTTGCGGGCCATTTCGCAATAAAAGACAGGTTCTTTTATCCCGAATCGTACCAAAATCTAATCAGTACCAGGGTCACCCACAAGGGACTTACCTACCGTATTTTATGAAAGTCGATCAATTAGTTTTTCAGTTAGAGTGGATACATACATTGCACAAATATACAGACACAAGCACACACACAGACATCACGCTAAAAATAATTTTTTCGTGTTCCAAAGGTCCCGAAATGCGTATATTCGTCGAAAACTCGATTTTCGACTTTATTCCAATACTTTCCCTATAAATCACCATGTATACAGGTAAAGTAAAATGGGGGAAAATATAGCTACACTATAAAAAAAAACTTAATCTCAGTTGTCCTATAGAAACGTTACAGACAGACAATATGAAGGTATTTTCTTATAGGGTGTAATATTATTATACATGCATTATATCTACTATGTTATATTTGCTTCTAAGACCCGAAAACTCTCTCTCTCTCAATTGATGTTCATTTTAAATTCTTACATGCCATGGGAAAATGCAATACATCTCGGCCCTAAATTCCCTATTTGTCAACTTTTATAAAGCGACTTTTGCTCTACGTGTGACGTTGCCAATCTATTTTACATAATATTTTTTTCGTGTTTATTTGTTATTCTGAATATTTATATCCCTATAGAGTAAGATGCAACTTTGGGAAGCCTTTAGTTTTTTTTGCCTGAAAGCACTCACATTTTTTTAGGGTTTAATTTCATGAATTTATTTATCCTATTTAAGTGGTAGTTAAATTATGCACTTATGTATTCAATTTCTGTATATGAAAAAGTGGATGTATGAATGTAGTAACCAAGCAATTGAGCATTAATTTGATTTGTATTGTTCACTTTAAATATAATTTCCAAAGGGAGTATAATCTTCTCAGTAGCTTAAAGGCTAAAACAGCTCCGAGACTCAGTAGCACAATGACTATTAAATTCGTATTATCCAATAATATTATAATCCAATATCATGATAATTAATATAATTTATTTTTCGTTAAATAACCGGTAAGATCATTATAAATTTTTTAAAATGTCAAATTTGAAAATTCCTTTCTAAAACTCACTTATTTATGATTCACAGATGATTTTTAACAATTTGTTGCATTTTAACACTTTATTTTGGTCTATTATCCTTAAATTATGTTAATCAAATATATAACTGGATACAAATACATACCTATTTGTTCATAATATATATACAGTGTGTCCCAAAAAGATTGAAACGCGCTTTAATTCTTTACCTGTTGGAGATAAGTGGGCAATGTAAATTGCAAAAATGTTGAAAGTAAGGTAGGAAATAAGACTATGTTAATGAAATAGTCCTCCCATTCATTTTCAAAAAATTACACATTTTAAATTTTTTACGACCCCCTTAGACAAATTTTGTCAATCAGAAAATTTTTATTTTTAATGCAACCAGATCATTAAAAAAACAGCATATCTGTATCTTTAAAATCAACTGAACTATGATAAAGGAAAATATCTGACTTATGCCACTTTTCCGTACAATGTGTGAAAATAGGGATCGTAAACAAATTGACAATGGATATTGTTTAGATCAAAAGTGCATTAGCATGTATCAAAATTTTTTATCACAAATGCATCTAAATAAAGTATTACACAGACAGAGATCATATAAAGCAGTGGTACTCACTACGTCTCCTATGCTTCCTATGTATTATCATACAGTTTTAATTTTGTTTGTGACATGTCACAAATTTACATTTCTAATTTGATATATGATCCCCATTCACAATGTTCTATTTCCAATTAAATATAACTCGCTCAATTTTAAAGATACAGATATGAGGCTTTTTTTAATGATCTTGTTACATTAAAAATAAAAAAAATTCTGATTCACTCAATATGTCGAAGGGGGTCGTATAAAAATTTAAAAAGTGTAACTTTTTGAAAATTAATGGGAGCACTATTTCATTAACTTAGTTTTATTTCCTACCTTACTTTTAACATTTTTGCAATTTACATTGCCCACTTATCTCCAACTGGTGAAGAATTAAAGTGAGTTTCAATCTTTTGGGGACACCCTGTATAGTATTTTATATCTAATTCACATGATGTATACTATAACAATTTTTGCTCTGTAAAATGTCCCCCAAATTCCTAAATAAGCATTTTCTCTTAGTTTCCAAGTTTAACTTTAGATCCGATTCCCAACTTCATATTATTGAACTTCAACTAAGTGAAAACTGTAATTGGAACCATTATTTAATCTGATCACAAGCTGACTTCCAAAGTGAAACACTAATTACTGCTCTATAATTGAGCAGCACGAAGTTTTGCTAACGGAGAGCCCTTACTGGTACGTGTCTGGAGTCCTGCACTAGATAGTTTGCTTAAAAGTTTTCAGCTTACTAATAACACTAATTACAAGACCTTCCTGCTATCTGTTATTTTATGTGCCTGGACATAAAATAATAAATAGCAGGTTTGTTTATTGCAGTTGGGTAACATGTACAAAAACAACAGAACTTTCTGTGTTTATAATTACCAATGCCATATATGAAACTTTATAGTTAAAGACTACCCTTTTTAGTCCATATAAATAAAATTGAAAATCTGTCTATCTGTATGTATCTTTGTTTCATCATCAGAGGAAAACGGCTGCACCGAATTTCCTGAACTGTTGTGTATAGCTTTGAAATAGTCCCACTTGATATTTAGTCCATGTTTCGAGTTTCTAGTACCAGGGTTTGTCTAGATATTAATTAAAAACATACAGTTACACCTTCCATAGACATAGCATTATGCAGACGATATTTTTTTCTTCCAATTTATTTGAAGAAAATTATATCATGTCGCTTAACAACGGATTTAATTCCAACGTATTTATGCAATAGACGATTTTAATTAAATCTTTTCCGATTTAAATAATAAAGAAATGCATATGTTACCGGCAAAGTGTGAAAAGCAGGTATTGTATAGAATGTTAAGACATTCTATACAATGCATGTCTTTCACACTTTGCCGATAACATATATATATATATATATATATATATATATATATATATATATATATATATATATATATATATATATATATATATATAGTCTTTACCTGTTGGAGATAAGTGGGCAATGTAAATTGAAAAAATGTTGGAAGTAAGGTAGGAAATAAGACTACGTTAATAAAATAGTCCTCCCTTTCATTTTCAAAAAGTTACACTTTTTAAATTTTTATACGATCCTTTTCGACAAATTTGGTCAATCAGAAAACTTTCATTTTTAATGCAACAAGATCATTGAAAAACCGCATATCTGTATCTTCAAAATCAACTGAATTATGATAAAGGAAAAAATCTGACTTATGCCAATTTTCCGTACCATGTGAAAGGCTGTTTCATCAGTGAAAATAGGGATCATAAACAAATTGACAATGGAAATTGATTATATAAAAAAAGTACTTACAAGTACTTAATTATTGAAAAAGTACCTTGTTATTGAAAAGTATTTAAGAATCCGTGATTGCATTGTGAGCCTACATGGAATTCGCAAGAATATATCCTATGTGTTATCATCCAGTTTTATCTTTTTTGTGATATGTCACAAATTTACATTTCTAATTTGATATATGGTCTCCATTCACAATCTTCAATTTTCAATTAAACATAACTCGCTCAATTTTAAAAATACAGCTAGCGGTTTTTTTAATGATCTTGTTGCATTAAAAATAAAAATTTTCTGATTGACTAAATTTGTATAAGGGGGTCGTATAAAAACTTAAAAAGTGTAACTTTTTAAAAATTAATGGGAGGACTATTTCATTAACGTAGTCTTATTTCCTACTATAGTCCTACTTCCAACATTTTTGCAATTTACATTGCCCACTTATCTCCAACAAACAGGTAAAGAATTAAAGCTAAATTCAATCTTTTTGAAACACCCTATAGAGAGAAACTAAAAGTTAGGCTTTTATCTTAATTATTATTAACATATAATATATATCTTAACATGGCCGTAAAATCGTATTTAATGGAACTCATTATTAAATTGTACATTGCGTTTTGTGCCGCTATTAACCCTCCAATTATTAACACTTTACAACATAGTTGAAAACGTTTATGACTTTGTTCATTCTGTCTGTCTGTCTGTCGGTTAGCACGATAACTGCCGTAAAAATGGCTTTATCAAAATGAAATTTTAGTATGTTTTTCAGACGGTCAGTGGAACCTCTGGGAATATAAATGAATAATATCACCCAATTAGTTTTTTATTGAACCCGGATTGAAAAAATGAAATACATTGAATACTTTGGGACCTAATATTTCAAACATTTTTTAAGCTAAATTAAAATTCACAAATTGCTTCGAAAATTTTAGGAAATATTTAAATTATCCCATAAAATATATAAAAAAAATTTCAGTAAAATATGTTAGGTAGTTTTTTAAATAAAAATTATTTAATATAGGGAGAAAAACAAATTCAATTAAATTCTGACTCTCGTTATATCTTCCAGAAAGAAAAAAAGTGATATATTATATAATAAATATCTTTCCAGGCGTTTAATTATTTTATATATGAGAAAGGTTTCACATTTTAAAATAAATATGGTAGATAAGAATATTTCAAATTTTTAAATAAAATAAATTACTATAATATTGTGATGAATTAAAGGATTGGAAAAATGATTATGAATGAAATGCTGCTTTTTTATAGAGGCAATTTATATTTCGATGACGTCATTTGAATAAAGTCCATTTGTTTTCGATGAAGTTTTCAAATATAATAAATTATTGTAATGTTATGATAATTTAAAAATATTAGCGAGGAATGTATCGCATTTTAGAGATGTTTAAATCAGGCAATTTATATTTCAATGTCGTCATTTGAAGGAAGTTCATTTTTTTCGATGAAGTTTTCAAATATAATAAATTAATATAGTATTGTGATAATTTTAAAAATATTTCCGAGGAATGTATCGCATTTGAGAGATGTTTGTATAAAATTGCATTGGATTTGGAAAGTATTTCATAATCAATGCTTTATGCATGATTGATCCTTCTTGTGTAAAATGTAAACAGCAAAATATGTAGAATGAGTTGTATAAGAATTGGTGTATTTTTTGAAAGCAAAATTATTTAGCTCATGGAGTCTGCAAAGCTGATATGAATGAAATATTCATAGATTTTGCAGAGAGAAGGATGATTTTTTCGATGAAGTTTTAAGCATAGTGTTTAATTACTTGTAGCTTCATGGACTTAAGTTTTTAAATAAAATAAATTATTATAGTATTGTGATAAATGAAATGAATGGGAAAATGCTAATGAATGAAATGCTGGTTTTATAGAGAGAGCCGGGCGTGTTATATTTCGATGGCTTCATTTGAATACATTTCAGTTGTTTTTGATGAAGTTTTCAAATATAATAAGTTATTGTAGTATTATGATAATGTTAAAAACATTACCGAGAAGCCAGGTGATTTATATTTAATTGACGTCATTTGAATGAAGTTCATTTTTTTCGATGAACTTTTAAGTTTTCAAATATAATAAATTAATGTAGTATTGTGGCAATTTTTAAAATATTACCGAGGAATGTATCGCATTTTAGAGATGTTTAAATGAAATTGCATTGAAGTTGGAAAGTGTTTCATAATCAATGCTTTATGCATGATTGATCTTTCTTGTTTATCTTTCGCGTAAGTTCTGTAAAGGAATATCAATTAATATATTACTAAATGAATCACACCATTTCAAATTTAACCATAAAACATTTATTAAAAACATAAATACTTAATTAGTCAATTACAACAATTAATCATATTATTTCGGCAGAGAGACCATGTGAGACCACTTAAATTGCCTAAAATATGTATTAGACCTGGTTTTTCAATGGGCACATACCTACAAGTCTGTCTTGGACTTTCTTAGCGGCACGTACTTGATGTCGTCCTTATTACTAGCATTAATTCGTAGTGTAATGCATCTCCACGTAAATTCGTCGATCATATTGTACTGCTGACTAAAACACTCCACTTATATCATTCTGGTAGTCATATCTGCATTCGCCAAGTCATATCTTTCTAGTCATAATGTCGAACTCGTATTCTTCAGTATCGTCGTTCTATCATAATGTCGTACCAGTATCTATCATTATAAGAACATGTGTCGTTCTTAAGTCAGAGGTTGTGACTATTTTCCTCGTGGGTGTTACTCCCCCTTTTCTCTGATTTGCAGCATTCAGGTGACTCAACAGGCACCTTCACCATTGGTTAACCTTTTATCCAATGTCGTCATTTCTATTTTCGTACGAGCCCGCTCAGCCCCCTCTGTCTTGACACTCCTGGTTTATGATTTTATCTGACCTCTGGGTTCACATGCTGTAAAACCTGGCGTCATCCAGACTGGAAGTATTGTTTGCCGTTTCAGACACAATAAATATTGTACATAAAACTGTCTCACCAAAGTGTGAGATCTATTTCTGGTCTCACATATATATACATAAGGAGCTACTTAAAAATGGATTCTGGTGTAAGAAAGTCGAGTTGAACCACGCTCAACCATTAGAATTTGTAACCTTTATTACATGTGTATTGCTTTTATTTACAGATAACAGTGGCATGTGAAGATCATATAAAATGGCTGACGGTCTAGACAGTCTGGAGAACCTTTTCAAATCTTCCCAATTATTTTTGCTATGTAGAGAAAATATCCCGTGGTCGATCCTACTAAGCATCGAACACGTTTAAAGATTCTGTAACCGCGGCCTTCGGGGGGTTTGGAAAATGCATTTCGGAAGCAACCTATTTTGTCCTCCCTAGCGGAAAAAAAATGTAAACTGGGTTCCATTATGTTCTGTCCCGTAGATAATACTATAAGGGGGAAAATATCCAGCTTCCTAGGTCATTGCAGGACTTCTGGGTGGTCTAGAAAAATAAGCACACAGTTGCATATTAGCAGTTATTGCAAAAATATTTCTGTCCATACGGAGTTCACACCAAAATATTTACATGCGCTTACAATAAAAAGTCTCCTGTGCAAAATTGAATCTTTAAGAATAGCTGAATGCCGATGATTTTGTACAACTGTGTTTCAGAAAAATCCGCTCTGCCCCGGAGAGCATTTTCTATTCCAACCTCCTAATTGGAGCAATTCATTTTGCCACCGCAAGAGAGAGCCGTCTTTGAAAAGGAAACACTAATTATTTAACAGTAATTAAGCCCCAGCAAGTTTCGGTTAATACAGGGGGCGTGTTACTTTTGCCCATTGCCCCTTACTCTCATAACTTGGAATTTATGCAGTTCAGCGTTTCAAAGCATTTTGGTTGTAATTATTGGCACACACCCCCCCACTTCAAAACGGTTAAGCAGAAAAATATTAAATTAATTTGACATTTACATAATATATTCACTCTTATACGTTAAATATAAGAATAATAAACTTTTGCACTTTTGATTAAAGTTTATAAAAATAGTTTATAAATTTAATATCCGTGTATTGTATATAAAACGAACGTGTTGTGACGCTTCTATTATTTTCCTATTCTGTTGCGTACAGAACATATTGTTCATTCAAAAATATGAAGATCAAAATTATTTAAAAGTAAAAGTAAGATATAAAGCTTCCTGAACACATTTTTATCAAGACACATCTCTCTCTCTCTCTCTCTATGTGTGGGTGTGGGTGTTTGTGTGCATGTGTATGTATGTGTATACAGGGTTTGAATAAAAGTGATTGTAGCGCCTCTAGTGAAGAATTTAGTATTTCAGGATAACAACTCGGCAACTAGTAAAAGCATAAAAAGTTGATAATAAGTATAAATCGGTTTCCAGGGCAAAATGCAGATTTTTTTATTCAAGATAAGTAGACAGACCACACAAGTTAAGGCCATAACACACCTGTCCTTACCTGATGTATTTACGTAGCAGTATTTACGTAGTCCATTTACGTATGTGTGTTGTGAGACCAAAAATAGATTTAACACTTGTTATGGTGAGACAGTTTTATGTACATTATTTATTGTGTCTGAAACATCGGACAATACCTCCAGTCTGAATGACACCAAGGTTTACAGTGCGCTGACCTAAAGGTCAACCAAAATCATAAATTTAGGGGTGTCAAGACAGTAAGTGGTCGGAGGCCTTTTGAGAAAATGTGAAGTAACGACATTGGATAAAAAGCTGACCAATGGAGAAGGTGCTTGTAGCGTCACCCTGAATGCAGCAAATGAGAGCAAAGGGGGAGTGTCAATCCTGAGGCAAAAGAGCCACAACCTATGACATACAACGACTTTTGGTTACTACAGCACGATAATGGAGTACGACGACATGGTGAGAATGAAGTTAACAGATTAACAACTCGAAATTAAGGAACAAGAAACTTAAAAAGATGTGTCGACTACGAGTATGACTAGAGATGTAGAGAACGACTTCGATGGCTAGATCAATTTGCGGTGAAATCACCAGTACGAGATGGAGCCAAACATGCAAAGTTATGGCCAGTACGATTTGCTGATGCAAGCATTATGGTCTATGGTCAAAGGCGAAAGTGAAGATATGTGTTCCTCAAATATTTACAGGTCGTCAAGACATTTTAGGCATTTTAATACTGGTCTCACATGGTCTCTTTCCGCCGGAATAATTAATAAGAAGAATAATTGTTGTAATTAAGTATTTTATGTTGTTAATAAATGATTTATTGTTAAAGTTAAAATGGTGCAATCAATTTAGTATTATATTAATTGATATTCTTTTACAGAACTCGCGCGAAAGGTAATGGTCTATTGGAGGGTTAATAGCGGCAAACAATGCAATGTAAAATAATAATGGGTTCACGAATACGATCAATTTACGACCATATCAATTTAGCAGTAGTATATTAAATAATAATAGTATAATTATATTAACGTTTGTTTTGTGCACCACATGTGTATACATTGTTAGGTTTGATAATGTACTCTTACGTGAAAAGTTGTAAGGATTAACAATTTATATTCTCTACTTCTTATTTTTCAATCAGTGTCTTCACGTGGAAAAAATAGTTTAAATTTAAATTGCAACCGTGTAGGGGGCGGATGGCAGGTGGATCTGGCAACCAGGTTCTTAAAAACGCGAAGTGCGAAGCACGAGATGACATATGGAACGTGGCGTGTGTAGCTGCAGCCGACAGTAGAAAAGACGGACCATGAACCATGTATATTCTGATTTATTATTTGTAAATTACGTTAATGTGTGTTTATTTTATGATTTTCTACAGTTTTAAGAATAAACTTGTTGTTTTTATCAAAAGATGTCTGCGTGTTCATTTCGCCACTTTTGCCAAGTGACACCACTAAACAGTTTCTATTTGCCGCAAAAATGAAGAACTATTTTTTTTTTTCATTACACTATTCAATTTCATGTGGACTTTGTTCGTACCTTCGCTCAACGTCTTTGAAGGGATCGTTCTCGGCTTCCTAAACACGTAGAGAGTTGAAACTAGGCACACAATTTCATCTCTAGGAACATTTTATCTATAAAACAGTTCAGTGTCTTTAGATGAAATAATCACGTGGTTCTAACGAGTCGTACATAAAATTACCATATGATTACGATACGACATTACGTTAATTACGCACATCTTATTTTACAAGCCCGTTTTTTGGTCCCAGAGCACGTAAAGAACCGAAAGTTGACACATATTTTTATCTTTCATCGCATTTTTGTTTATCATATTTTCAGGTCATTATGTTACATCGTTACGTTATTTCCGCACATCACAACTGTGTTTATATCATTTTAATTCATTTTCCTTGCTGATTATAATTCAGTGTCATCAGATGAATCGTTCTCCTGGTTCTAATGAGTCGCACATAAAATTTTTACGTCATTTCGTTATGTATTTACGTTACGTGCGATATTATTTACTGGCTCATACAAGGCTCCCATTGCACGCCCAGAGATGAAACATAGTATTCAGTTTTATTTTGCCGAATAATTTCCTTCACAAAATTTTCATGGCATTATGTTACGTCATTTACATAATGCATAGCCATGGTTTTGCATTTTCTTTGCGAATTAATAGCCAGTGACTGCAGATGAAATGTTCTCCTGGTTCTAAACTGTTGACCCATAGACTCGCACTACATAGGTTTGTCTTAATCTGAAAACTAAACAGCAAAAAATAAATTATGAGAAAAAACGTTTTTTAATGTCCCCTCCTTCCCAACAATGACGCACGAAAAATTAAAAAATAAATTATGAGAAAAAAAAAGTTTTTTAATGTCCTCCCCTACCCAACAACGAAGTACGAAAAAGTAAAATATACTTTTTTTTCATCCTATGCCCGTCTCCGACCTCTCGGTCATAAGTCGACGAGCAGCCCAATACAAAGTACGATAAAAATAGTCACTAAAAGCCTTGTCAGTAACACATGAAGGAAAACAATCAAGAACAGCAAGGTAAATGTTGAGGTGCTCTCCAATCATGGGATGGCCATGATCGCAAAGAGGACAGACATCTGTATCTGTCAGTTCCATTCGATACAGGTGACTCTGTAAGTAATCATGACTCGTGGCAAGTTTAAAGCAAGCCACGCCAACTGCTCTATGCAAGGAACTGGGTATTCTTGCCAACTTATTTAACAGGGAGTTCCACTTTTTTCCGGAAACTCTATCCCCGCACAGGCCGAAATGGTTAGCTTTAATAGAGTGAGATATATATCGCTTTATATGCCGCACAGGCAAGGCAGGATCTGGTTGCATCATTTGAGATCCATTCTTAGCCAATAAATCTGTCCGCTCATTTCCATATATCCCGCAGTGGCTTGGAATCCACTGCAGGGTAATGCTGTTCTTGATGTTCATTCAGCAGCTTATCTATTTTTTCCGTACAATTCTTGGAAATCTCACATTCCCAGAGATTGAAAGATGTTAAGGTCATAATTGTCGCTCTGGAATCAACAAAAAAGACGATGTTTTCCTTTTCACACTGCTTCATTTTGTCTAAGGCTAAAGGAATGGCGGCTATTTCGCCATCCAAGTTGTCAAAGTGTTTTCCAACGGCGCGAGGCAATGCAAGGTCTATAGAGTAAGCGCCAGCTCAAAAAAAATAAAATAAGGGGGTAAAGTAAAAAAGTAATTTTAGGGGGGTGATGTCAGTCGCCTACACGTGGTGCCCTCTGTTCTCGCTAAACGACTGACTACTTGTCGCCATAAATGCAGTTCTTTCTGTATTCTTGACAAGTGCAATATGAATAGAAGAATATTAAAAAAAAGGTAAAATAAAAATTATAAGAAAAATATTTTATAATGTCCTCTTCTGCCAAATAGTGACACACGAAAAAGTAGAAAATGAATTTCAATCACATAGGAAATTGACTGAAATTGAAGATTGCTTAAGCAGATTCAATTTAAAACAATAATATATAAATCTCATCATTATTCAATACTGATATTACGCAGAATTTTCGTAGGGGAATGAGGGTGTAGGCAAATTCAATTCGAATCAATACTATATAAAATTTATCCTTATCTAAAAATTGATATTATGCAAAATCGTTGAAACCATATCATCTGCCTACACCCTCAATTCTGTACGGCAAGTTTGAATAAAATCGGTTTTGGATAATTATATGATTTTTATACTATTGTTTTGAATTTTATTTGTGAACACCATCAATTTCGTGTGTGATTAAAATAAATTTACTCGTATTTTCTACTTTTCTGAGCACCGCTGTTGTGTAGGAGGCGATGCACTGAAAACTTGATTTTTAATCATAATTTATCGGATGTGGATATATATTGTTTAACTACGAGATTATTTCCTTTAATTAAAACAATTGTTTCATAGCAGTAAACAGACAAAAATCGTAGGCACTGATCACATGAATTTTAATATTTATTTTAGTAAATATGTCTTTATAATAACAGTCTAAAATGTTTGCTTCATATTGATTTTATTTCAAAACAAATAGCAAGAAAACTTTTATTTGACGTACATGTTATTACCCAACATGAACGCAATTTACATCTCTTAACCTTTATCCATTTTGAAGAAAGGAGAACTGCTTTACTGCAAAAAACCAGTGACCTCTATCGGTAAACTTAATGGACAACATGCTGAATGAGTCTTAACTTAGTCAATATTTTCTATCAATTCGTTGTTATACCATTATAAGCAGAAAAAATATCTTAAATTTCCTTAATTAAGTACAGTCAACCGTTCTTGAGATATTTTAATTTATAGCTATAGCAAACGATCTTTTTATATTTTAAATTACATGTTTCATGCAGTTTTAGAACTTTTAATATAGTTCAGATTTACGCTTTGACTACCAACACTCGTCTGCTGGCTTTTGTTATAATCAAATTTTTGAACATTTTTCATCAATGATTGATTTTTCAATTAAAATATCTGAAAACATTGAAAAAATCTGATGTGGTCAGCACATGACTTTCCTTATATAATGCAATGAATTTACTACTTTTACAGTTACAAAAAATGTTATTCTCATAGTAGATACTTATATTCTTTCCAAAATATTGAATTTTTTTCGATTAGTCGTCATTTTCATTGATTTAGCGTCATTTTTATCCATTTGGCGAGATTTTCGTTAATTTGACAACATTTAAGAATGTTCCGCTAGATTCGTCGCCAAAATCTCGCCAAACGTTATGGACGGAGAAATAAGTTATTCTTACAGCAGATAAATGACAATTGGCGTTCAAATACAAAAGTATTACTCAAAGTATATTTTTCATGAATAGAACGAGCTAGATCCACGAGAATGATGTCACAAATTTATCGCATGGTATTACATATGAAAAGTGAACATGTTTCTCAATAGGAAATACTTTTATTTTATTTTATATGATTTTTTGATAATATTTTTGAGAAATGTGCAATATCTTGAGAACGCAATATGTCGAAAGCCCAGACCACCCGACTCGTCCGAGAACTTAGAGCAGCTGTTTGGATAGCCGGGAGAACGCAATATGTGCAATATCTCGAGAAATTTTTTTATGGAACGACATTCATATATCAGTCAGAAGAAATCGAAAAATCTAAGCTAATTGAGGGCCAATGTGGACGAATGCTAAATTAGAGACTGGTTTTCCGAAGTGAAAGATTTTCTGATAACACTATAAGCATTTTAGAAGATCTTCAATTTGTTTATAAGGCCAATTAAATATATTTCTTATATATTCTTATCTCTAAAACGTTTCCTTATTTTTGTTCCAAAATATGAAAGTTACGTATGTAGCCACAGGTTCAGATAAAGAAAATATCACAACTTTACAAATTGTTAATGCTTTTTGTGTAAAAACTACTACATTAGCAGTTTTCAGATTTTCAATTACCGAAGCAAATTATAAAATCAGCACTCGGTCATTTGGGAGTAGATACTATTTCAGATTGGACGGATGACTGGAAAAACTTTTTGCGAGTATTTGCTAATGATTTCATCCCTATTTAGTCGAAAAAAATTGCATCATTTTCAGTAATAATTTTCTTAGATAGGCATGAATTCTACATTGAATGACAGGAAGGCGGGTGGCTCCATGAGAGCCCAGCACCAGAGGTCTATTGTACTACCCCAAAAGAAATGAAGGTCTCTAAGAAAAGAGACCAGTGGCCGAAGCAAAAATAAGCAGACACTTGACAGGAATGTCATACAGCTCCAAGGGTTCTATCGCATGTCGATCCATGTGTTCGAACCTATGGGTGGAGAAAACCTCACATTCACAAAGAATGTAAGCGGCAGTTTCTTCGCTATGATTGCAGCCACTGCAAAGTGAATCCTTAGTGACACCCATAATATTTAGGTGTCTTTTAAGGGTGCAGTGCCCAGTAAGGAGCCCAACAGCCCTTCTGATGTCAGTTCTACTGAGTTTGAATAATTCCTTTTGACGTATACTAGGGCAGTTGCAGTTAAGCATTTTCGCCTGCCTTTGGCCCTTAGTATCACGCCAGTTCTTGCACTGAAGTTTTCTGAAGATGTCATAGACAATTCTTCTAATAAGTTCATTGGGAACACCCATCCAAAACCGGCTCAGAACCAACAAAATGAGTACTTGAGCCTTTTCTAGCCAATTCATCAGCCAACTCATTTCCTGGAATGCCCGAATGTCCAGGCACCCAGTAAAGAATGACTTCGTTGTTACTAGCAATTTTATTAAGTGCAGTATAGCACTCCCAGACGAGGGAGGTAGACTACTTCCCTCGTCTGGGTAGACGTCATAGTAGACTTCCCTAAGGCCATAAGAGCAGCTTGACTATCAGAACAGATAAGTATTTGGTTGCTCCTGATGAATTCTACATTATTTAACATCTTAACAATTTTTGCAGAGAAAAAAACATGACCTTAGTTGCATTATTATCTAATGCAATTTGCATTCTTCAACCTTTGTCAGTCTCAGATAATGATTGTATTTTCTTGTGCATGAGTTATGACACTCTAAATGAAGATTCTGATGCCTATATTGAATAATCTGAATAATAGTAAATTTATGACGGCCTGGGGTTTCCACTCTAAATGAAGATTCTGATGCCTATATTGAATAATCTGAAAAATAGTAAATTTATAACACATGTTGGCAGTCCTAAATGTATATTGTATTCACTTCATTATGAAATACCTTATATATAAAATTTGTGATTAATATTTTTGTCATAACTTTTATATTTAATTATTTTACAACTATTAGATAGGCCTACAGTTATTAAATACCCATTATAGGCATCAGAATCTTCATTTACCTACATTTTTACAGAGGTAAATAACATTTAATTGTCATTGCCAAAACTGGTACGTGGATGGGGCCAAAACTGGTGCAAAGTGGAAAATTTTGTTTATTTTTAAAAATTCGAACGAACATGAGAAATTTGTAGAATATTGTCGTTATTACCTGAAAGTAAATTAAATTTACTATTAAATGTTATGTGTATCAATTCATAGTATTTACTAGCAGCATACCCGTTCTTCGAACGGAGTATATAAGATAGGGAAACTTATAATTCGCAATCATGTGAAAATTCTGTTAAAATATTAAATTTATTGCTCCTAAAGAGAACTGTAAGAATATCTCTTCTCATTATGCAAAATTATCTTCACGGGCGAATCTGAAGAATAAAACATCCTAGCCTTTTTTGTAAGCAAATTCACAAAAAAAAAAAGAATTGAATCAATATATGTAACCCCGTACTACTTATATTGTCGCAGATTAGAAAATATGCCAGTGTGTTAGTATAAGATTATCTGTATTACAATATGAGTCTCAAAAATCTTTGCAAAAATAAAAGAGATGACGTAATAAATTAAAACTATCAATAATCCCCGTACTCTTCATACCAGGAGGTCGTAATTGATTCCAATATATGTCAATATATATCAAAACATATGCCAATATACCTGTACCACTTATATTCTCGTAGACTAA
Source organism: Amaurobius ferox (assembly GCA_951213105.1). Taxonomy (NCBI): domain Eukaryota; kingdom Metazoa; phylum Arthropoda; class Arachnida; order Araneae; family Amaurobiidae; genus Amaurobius; species Amaurobius ferox. Next base: position 99,877,659 of record OX578135.1, read on the forward strand.
AATATATACCACTGTATTTGTAGAAGATTACTCGTACAACGTACAATATATGAGTTTAAACAATTTCTGTCATAATAAAACAATTGCATAATAACTTGAAAATATCAATAATCCCTGAATCAATAATCCCCGAAAATATCAATAACAATAATGTTTAAACCTGAAGACCGTAATTTATATTATCGAGTCAAAAATGCTATAAGAAAAATCAAATCGTTATTTTCTAAAATATATTTTTATATCCATTTATTTATTATTCAAATCGAAAAAGCAATTATTAAAATTACCAAACAGATTTTATTTAATCGCGTTTCCGAGTAACATAATAAAAGATAGAATCTTCCTCATAAACTGCGAAATTAAATAACCATTTTGATTTCTTTATACTTTTCATTGTTCAGTAAAAGCTTGTTTAAAATAAACCATGGAGATAGATTTCCCATTTAAATCATGTTTCAAACAATTCATGTTTTCAGAAAGTCACTAATTCGCGCAAAAAATCTTCCATCAAACTCAGAGATTACATTTTAATTCCCTTTCAAACGATTTTCAAGCTTTTCGTTTGGATAAACCACGGAGTTAGAGAGTAGAACTCCTAGCGAAAAGCTTCGTTTTTCATTAATATGTTGACAACGCCTGGTTTTAGATACTCGAAACTTGGGCTAAATTTATGGTGGGCTATTTCAAGGCTATCCAAAAAATTTAATCAAACTCGGTTCAGCCGTTCTCCCGTGATGATGAGACAAACGAATATTTTGGTTTTACTAATATCTCAAGAACCAATAATCGTAGAAACTCCAAACATAGACTAAATATTAAGTGGGACTGTTTCCAGGCTATCCGCAAAATTTCATCAAATTCGGTTCATCCGTTCTCCCGTGATGACGGGACAAACAGACATACAGACAGACAGACAGACATATTTTCAATTTTATATATATAGACTAGCAGCATACCCGTTCTTCGTACGGCGTATATAATATAAAGAAACTTATAATTCGCAATCATGTGCATATTCTGTTAAAATATTAAATTTATTGCTCCTAAAGAGAAGTTTAAGAACATCTGTTCTCACTATGCAAAATTATCTTCACAGGCAGATCTGAAGAATAAAACATCCTAGCCCCTTTTGTAAGCAAATTTACAAAAAAAAAAGGAATTGAATCAATATATGCAACCCCGTACTACTTATATTGTCGCAGATTAGAAAATATGCCAGTGTGTTAGTAGAAGCTTACCGGTATTGCAATATGAGTCTCAAATATATTTGCCAAAATAAAAGAGATGACGAATAAAATTGAAAGTATTAAAAATTCCCGTAATCTTAATACCAGAAGGTCGTAATTGATTCCAATATATGCCAATATATATCAAAATATATGCCAATATACCTGTACTACTTATATCCTCGTAGATTAGAAGATATACACGTGTATTTGTAGAAGATTACTTGTACGACGTACTATATATGAGTTTCAACAATTTTCGTCATAATAAAACATTGACATAATAATTTGAAAATATCAATAATCCCTGAATCAACAGTCCCCGAAGATATCAATAATAATGATATTTAAACCTGAAGACCGTAATTGATATTATCCAGTCAAAAATGCAATGTCAATAAAATTTATTTTTATACATATTTTTATTATTTAAATCGGAAAAGATTTAATAAAAGCCCTATGCCGCATAACACATTGGATCTGTTGCTAAGCGACATGATGTCATTTGCTTCAAATAAATTGATGGAAATCATATCGTCTGAATAATGCGATCTCCATGGACGGTTTGGCAACATGTTCGTCAATTTAGCGATAACTTAAAAAATCGCCAAATTTATCGCCAAGTGGGACTGTAGAACTGATAGTCCCATTTTGCGACAAATTGACGAAACATCATCACAATACTATCCCTAACAAAACACAATTAATTTCATTTATTAATCGTGATTTTAACAATTACATGATATTTCTATGGATTTACAAATATTTTTATCAATTTGGTGATATTAAAAAATTCGTTAAATGTGTTACTAACTAGGATGGATGGACTGACCGACAAATGCTACAGAAACATCATTTCAGTAATCTGGAAAAGTTTAAGAAAAGTTACCAAGTTATTTAGAGATATTCCACTAAATTCGTAACTCTGAATTTGCAGATCTGAAGAATAAAGTATTCTGATCCCGTTTGTATATACTAAATGAAAACACTAAAATTGCATTAGATGATACATATACCCGTTCTTTTTCTGCTTCAACAATCGGCTAAATGAATTTATTGGGTAAACACAATATATGAGTTTATTAGCTAAGCACAATATATGAACTTGAAACCATTTTGCTAAAATAAATGAAAGTGATGTACGCAGTCCGCAATTTATATAATTAAAAGAACAATCAAACCGTTCCTTTATAAAACATATATTTACATCCATTTATTTATTATTCAAATAGAAAAAATAATAATAAATATTAACAACACATTTAATTTCATTCCGTTGCCGAGCAACATGATATAAGATAGAATTTTCCTCATAAAATGCGAAATTAAATAGCCAGTTTGATTTCTTTATACTTTTCATCGTTGAGTAAAAGCTTGTGAAAGATGAACCATGGAGGTAGATTTTTTCATTTAAATTCATGTTTCAAACAATTCATGTTTTTCTATAGTGATTAATTAATGCAAAATTCCTGCACCAAACTCGGAAATAAAGTTTTCTTTCATTTTGACGCTCTAAACAAACGATTTTCATCCTTTCCGTTTGGATAAACCACGGAGTTGGAGAGTAGAACTCCTAGGAAATAGTTCCGTTTTTCATTAATATCTCGACAACCCCTGGTCTTAGAAACTCGCAACTTGGACTAAATTTATGGGGGACTATTTTAAGGCTATCCACAAAATTTTATCAAATTCGGTTTAGTCGTTCTCCCGTGATGATGAGACAAACGAAAATTTTGGTTTTTACTAATATCTCGAGAACCACTGACCGTAGAAACTCAAAACACGGCCTAAATTTTTAAGTGAGGCTATTTCTAGGCTACCCACAAAATTTAATCAAATTTGGTTCAGCCGTTCTCCCGTGGTGATGGGACAAACAGACAGACAGACAGATTTTCAATTTTATTTATATAGATTCTTATAAGCAGGATACATTTTTAAGCAAATTTTTTTTCTAAATGTGGTCAAAACTGGAACAATCACCCAAGTCAAAATATTTCCGGGGCTTTATTTTGAGTCATACAAATACCCAGCAAATGTTAGATATATTAAAATGGTAATACTGTCCTAAAATCGTAATACGAGTAATATATATACTCATCGATGAATTAATATGAAATAATTAGCGTTACCGTATTATGGTTCAAAATAAAAACAGGGTAAAATTAAAATTAAACAAGAAACATCAATCATGATAAAGCATTGATTATGAAACACTTTCCAACTGAAATGCAATTTTATTTAAACATCTCTAAATTGCGATACGTTCAGCGGTGATATTTTTTAAATTATCCCAATACTATAATAATTTATTATATTTGAAAACTTTAAATTTCGTCGAAAATAAATAAACTTTATTCAAATGACGTCATCGAAATATAAATCGTCTGGCACTCTATATAAATGTAGTAAATATTTTATTCATAAACTTGTATTCCATTCCTTTCATACAACAGTGATATTTATAAAAGTATCACAATGCTACAATAATTTATTTTACTTAAAAACTTAAAACCATGGAGGTAAAAGGACTTAACTTCTTCGAAAAAGGCAATACTATAAAATCCTCTGATTCTCTATGTAAAATCAATGAATGTTTCATTCATATCAGCTATATTCCAGATTCCAGAGCTAAATAATTTTGCGTTGAAGAAATTCAACAATTCTTATACAACTCATCTTACAGCTTGATGTGTTTGCATTCTGCATACGTAAAAATCAGCCTTCGCTGTAGACATAATCAAAGTTTGATGATCATTTAAACTAAACAATATTGTAATCACGTTGGCGCAGTATAATGGTGCACAAAAATTACGCAAAAATAAAGCGGCTTTAGGACGGATGCAACACTAAATATAAATTAAAAAGAACTTTAAAAATCACAATTTTGACACTTGGGGAAAATATTTTATTTTGAAATGGGCCACGTGATCTCTTCATATAATATGGGTGCAATTATTATTTTAATTTTTATTTATAAAACTACCGAACACATTTTGCTGAATTTTTTTATATATGTTATGGGATAATATGTTTTTTTATAGATGTTATGTATTTATTTATTTATTTATTTATTTAATTAATTAATTAATTTGTTTTATTTATTTAGTTATTTAACTAATTAATTTGTTTTATTTATGTATTTATTTATTTAACTTATTTATGTCTTTAATTTATTTATTTTAGTTATTTATTTTATTTATTTAAGTTTTTTTTATTTATTTAATTTCTTTATTTTTTTAGGGTAAGGATTTTGATTTTGATTGCATATCAATTTAAAAGGAACGGGCACAACACGGGAAAAAAAATCTCGAAATCGAAAATTTTCAAGAAGCAATAGTAGGGAAAGTGAAAATAATTCTATACAAAATTTAAACTTATACAGCAACAAAAGGGCAATGGTTTTCTATGTGGGATATCTCGAGGAAAATCCGCTACGCTCTAGAGAGACTTTTCCGTTACAGTTTACTAATTGGAGTCATTCATTATGCTACCGCAGAAGGTGCCTTTGAAAATGAAACACTTATTATTTAGCCGTAATTAAGCTGCAGAGCAAGTTTTCGGTTAATATAGGGGGCGTGCTGCTTTTGTCTACTATCCCTGTCACACATCCCTTGCTGATCGTGTACTTCCGCGTTTAAAGCGTACGGGTTTGTAATTAGTGAAAACTACAGAACAATTAAGCACGAAAATATTCATTTAAGTTACGAAATTAATTTAATAATAAATGTCCCTGTTTAAAAAAATACGATTATAAAATGTTTTATTTTTAAAAGAAGAAAATGAGGTTTTATTTCTAAATTTTAAACAAGAAAGATCAATCATGCACACAGCATTAATAACACTTTCCAACTGAAATGCAATTTTATTTACATTTTAAGCTGCTTCAAAATTATTAGATAGTGTTTACCTAATTATTTTAACCCTATTTTTTTTTTCAAATATTCTGCATATGATTTTAAGTGCTATCGTGATCTTCATATATGTGTTCATAAAATGTGGGTGTAATTATTATTTCAATTTTTATTTAAAGACACTACTCAACATATTTTGCTGAATTGTTTTTTTATTTTTTTTTTGCACCTTTTATGTGATAATTTAAATATTTTCTAAAAGTTTCGAAAGAATTTGTGAATTTTAACTTCGATTAAAGTATATTTGAAAAATTAAGTCTTAGAGGATTCAGTATATTTAATTTCTTCACCCCGAGTTAAATCCGAAACTAATTGGGTGATATTATTCATTTTCATACCCAAGTATCCCACAGACTGTTTCAAAAACATAATAAAATGCCATTTCTATAAAGTCATTTTCACTGAAGTTATCGTGCGAACTGACACACAGACAGAATGACCAAAGTCATGAACACTTTTCAATTATGTTGGAAAGTGTTAAAAGGAAAATATAAAATGTTTTGTTTCAAAAATGAGAATATAGGACATTTTCAATTAAATTGCCTAAACCTACTTAATGCATCTGAAGTACAAACGTTTCCAAAATATAACATATAACAAATTAGTAATATTTTAGTAACAGTGGAAAGTTTAGTAACAGTTTAGTACCAGTGGATAGGTTCCAAAGCCAAATAACAGCTTCCTCCATCAAAAGAAAATGAAAGATAATTAATTTTATGTTCTATCGTTCCTTTTTCTTTTCAGTTTTCCTATTATGGCAACGATTTCAACCTCACATGATTGCTAATGAATATCATCCTCATAAAGCCCCTATATAAAGAGCTGGGTGAGCCACGATTGATTGTCATAATTGCCCATTGGTTTTATTGCGCATTGACTAGATATTGCGAAACCATCATGTTATAAATTCCCAATAAAAAGGGGGGTTATTCAGTCGTAAATTGCTCAAATAAATCTCAAATCAATAAGAATGTTTAGGTTCCTGAATGAACAAAAATAAAGAAAATAAAATGGATAAATTGTAGAAGAGATGGATGCAAAACTAATCGGTGTAATCGGCAACAAGTGCGCCAAAACAGGTGCGTTCCACAGAGGACAGCAAGGAGAATAGTGCTTCTCACTGCTTGGCTTTAAGGCATTCTCACTGTGTGACATAACATGGCGGCCATAGGTCAGTCTCTGTTATAGGAGCTCTACATTCCGAGATGTCGAGAAATAATCCACGGCTTTTATAGCTGGGTGCTTGACAGTCCAGTGGTTAGCACACGGAAATTTCACTTGGATGATCCGATTTCGATTCCCGGCTTTGTCCAAACTGCCCCCGTGATCACGCGGAGTACGGGCACGTTAAATATGTGTGTCTGTCAATGTTTTAGAGAGGTTGGTGGTAGGGGAAGGAGGGTAAGGTCCCTGTAGCTGCGAAACCCACTTTGTTCCGGTCTAAATTAGGTGACACTGTTCCAGCCATCCAACCAGATACTTTATACCTTATAAGAAAGAAAGAAATGCTTCTTCTTCTTCTTCTTCTCCGACCCCGACCGCCGAAGGAGTATGGTATCGGTTTGGAAACAGAAAACCTTGTATAGCGTGAACAAACCCCTCCAGATACGAATCTTTCTAAAGCAAAACTAAGGCAAATGGAAAATATGGATTCAGCAACAGCACACGTGGATCCTAAACTGTACCCAAACAAGCTCAAGTCAGTCCCTGTGTATTATGACAGTGGAGCTAGTGTCTTACTGTCTGTGCGGATAAGTATGAATATCGTGTTCTCAAGATCTCGTTAACTCGAGATCTCAGTTGGTCAAGCTTCCACTCAATTACCAGAAACGTTACATAGGATAATTTTAATATTGCAAAGGTGATATAAAATTTACGCGTTTCAAATTTTAAAATCATATAACAAACCGAGAAAATGAGATAGCAGATATTCTTTCAGTTATATGGCACTCATGTATTCTCAATAATATATAACAAAAATATCGTCTGCTTCTTTTAATACGTCAGGTGATCATAACAGAAATCATGTTATCAATCGAAGGTGTTTCCCAGAGTAAAATATTTTTTTTTATTTTTAAGTAATATTTTTCCAGCAATTCTTATAAAAGTGATATTGAAGAATTTCTGAAAAAATACCCGTGCTGCAAAACCCCTAGCAATTTTACAATTACGAGGTTGATACGTTTTCGAGAATCTAAACCTGCTAATTGAAATCCTACTTTGCCTGCAGAAAATGCAGCCTCTTTCAAATGGAAGAATGTTCGAAAGTGTGTGCCGGCAGCAACCGATATCTTACAATATAATTTGCTAACGGATTCCATCCTGGGGCTATTCCAAGGCTTCCATAGCGTGAAAGTATGAATATCCCTAGATATGGATATCTCCAGATCAAATATAAACTTCTCCGGCTTACAGCCAAAGCGAGAGCAGGCAGAATTTCCAGTAACAGATCCAGTACTTCTCAAAAAAGCTTTACTAACCTCATAATTGTTGAATTGTTGAGGGGGGGGGGTAGAGCCATGGTATATCTTTTGTAACACTTCAATGACACTCATACCAGTCGCGGCCGATAAGGGGCGTCGCGAGTACGCGCGACACCATTGAGTAAACACCCCAAATTATTTTTTTAGTTATACAGATTTATTACAATTTCTATTGAAAAAATCTGAATTTTTGTTCAATTAAATCGAGAATTATTAAAAATAAGTTATAAAATATGTCACTAGATGGCAGCACTAAAGTTTCCTTCAGAGAGAGCAGACTCGCGAAAACTGTACTGCATACAATTTTCAACACATAAGGGGAAAATACAGGGATATTTTATAAAGCCGCATCCCTAACGTCGGCATCTCGAGAGTAAACGAATGGTATAGGAACAATATTAGAAATTTGGCGTGAAAAAAAACAGACAGTGCAGAATTAAACAGTAGATTGTGTCGCGTTCTGGGCGCGGAGCTAGCCAAAGAGAAGTAGAAGAGTAGGAAAACATGAATAGCGACTTCCCAAATTGGCTCAGTTTCGCTAATTTGGCCTCAATTTTTTACATTTAAGAATGCGTTTGTTCTCTTTCTCGTCTGTTTAATAAATTTGGAAGTTTAAATAAACATTTGAACAAATGAGTGGATTAAGTGTACGTGTGTGGTGATGGGAAAGGATGGGGGGTATTTATGATATTTTAAGGGTTTCTGGCCATCGTGAATAAAATATGTTTTTAGGACACTCACTTTGAGGGATCACTTGACCCTCCCAGCTGTCTTACTTATTCAAGTGGTTTCGCATTTCGTCATTTCTGATGTAGTGTGGTTCTGTCCTATGAGAAGGGGGTTATTTCTAATTTGGGGCAGTTCTGTGCTCTGGTTGATCTGCTGGTGACAAATTCCAATATGTTTGACTTCAAATTAATTCTTTAAACGTCTGGAGTTTCCTATTTTTGGCATACCCGTGATCGATAGGCTATTTTTAGTGACGCTTCAGAAATATGTTGTTTCGCATATTTAGTTTGAGGGGTCACTTGACCTACCCAGCTGTCTTACTTTTTCAGCTATTTAACATAAAAAATACCTAAAAATTAAACACTCTTTAAATATTTAGTAAAAAAATTTAATATTAAATTTTCATCGTGTTCCTTTTATCTGCGGCGTTTCCCTCGAAATTTTGATCCCAGGTTGGCAACTATATTGCTCAGATACCCCCTGGGCGTAAATTTTACTTGAGGTAGCTCCCAAATTTCTTATCTCGGCTTCTAATTTAGCGATTTTGATTTTAACGATGGTTATAGTCTCTGCATCCTCTGTACGTGTCATCTGAATATACATATTTTGTATCAGACCCCTGAGCGTAACTTTTAGTTTAACTAGCCCCATAATTATACATTTTTAGCGAGCAATTTTCTTAATTGAACGAATTTAGTTTTGCTAGTGGCTATAGTTTCTGCACCATTTGTACATGTCATCTGGTTATGCATCTTTGTTGTGACAGCTCTCTGAGGATAACTTTTACTTCAATTAGCCCCCCCTCCCCAAATTTCCCATCTCACCTCCTAATTGAACGAATTTGCTTATGCTGATGGTTGTATCTGCACCATCCGTACGTCTCAGTTTGACACACATATTTGATGGATATATAATATACATGCGTTTTTTGTGTCAACTGCCTGGGCGTAAATTTTAGTTTAACTAGCCCCCACAATTTTACATCTCAGTTCCTAATTGAGCGTTTTTGACTCTGCTGGTGACTATATAGTCTGAGCAACATTTGTACATTTCACTTGGATACACATATTTTTGTGTCAACCCCTGGATGTAGCTTTCAGTTTAACTAGTCCTCACAATTTTACATATCTGTTCCTAATTGAACGATTTTTGGTTCGGCGTGTGGCTATAGTCCATCCACCATTTGTACATGTCACATGGATAACTTTCACGTGGCAAATCCCTGAGCGTAACTCTTATTTTGGTTATCACCCCCCCCCCCCCCAAATTTCCATCTCGCCTCCTAATCCACCGATTTTGATTTTACTAGTGGCTATAGTCTCTGAACCATCAGTACGTATCATCAGAATATGCATATATTTTTAGTCATCTCCCTGGGCATAACTTTTAGTTTAACTAGCCCCTACAATTTTACTTTAATGTAAATTAGGACTATGTAATGTTTTTCCACTAGGAAGGATACCTTCCATGTGTCCAGGATCTTTATGAACAAGCGAGCAGATGGGAGGTACGTTATTTTACTTAATACATCCGTCGTTTATATTTTTAATACATATATATATATATATATATATATATATTTCAGTCCATCTTATCATTTTTGCTCTACAGAACATTTTCACTTAATGATTAATCTCAGGTATATATAATACAAGTAAAATAAAAATTTAATTATATATATTACTAATATATAGGCATAAATACATAGATCAGCGCCTCCCTCTACATGTCACTCACGAGCCGCCACTGACTCATCCGAACGGCTAGAGAAATGATGCTCTATAATAAAAGTTATTGCCCTCTATGGAAACAGCATGTTCTTCTGTTAATAGAACAGAGATCTGAAATATTAAAGACAGCAGACATATAAAGACATTTTAAAGACAGGATACAAATTAAAATAAAATCTGATGTGGGCAGCACATAACTTTCCTTATAAAATACAATGAATTTACTACATTTACAGCAAAAAAAAGTAGATTATTCTTACTTTATAGTTATTTATATTCTTTCCAAGATATTGAATTTTCGTCAATTAGTCGTCATTTTCATTGATTTAGAGTCACTTTTATCCATTTGGCGATATTTTCGTTAATTTAGCAACATTTAAAAAAGTCGCCAAGTTGGCAACATTCCACCAAATTCGTTGCCAAAATCTGCTATAATTCGTTTCCAAATCTGCTATAAGAATAGCTTATTTTTCCATCTATAACGCTTGGCGATATTTTGGCGGCATGTTGCCAACTTGGCGACTTTTTAAAATGTTGCCAAATTGACGAAAATCTCGCCAAATGGATAAAAATGACGACTAATTGACGAAAATTCAATGTCTTCCAAAGAATATACGTGGGGCGCGGTAGCCCTGTGGTTAGCGACCTGGAGTTGCAATCGGTAGGCCAGGGATCGATTCCAGCCACTGCCCAAACTGCCGCCGTGTTCACGCGGAGTACGATCACGTTAAACATGTGGGTCCGTAAGTCCTTCCGAGAGGTTGGTGGTAGGGGAAGGAGGGTACGGTCCCTGTGGATGCCTCCCCCACTGGGTTCCGGTCTAAATTGGGTGGCACTTCCCGGCCGTCCAAACAGATACCTTACACCTTTCTGGTAGGTCGGACGGTCTGGGTCGAAGGAAGAAGAAAAAAATAATATACGTGTCTACTATAAGAATAACCTATTTTTTTTACTGTAACAGTAGTCAATTCATTGCATTGTATAAGAAAAGTCATGTGCTGCCCACATCAGATTTTCTTTTATAATAAATGATAGTAAATATGCATGCTATTTCAGCTTTCTCGGTATACAGTAATATTTTAAAATATGAATGAGTTGGGGGTGATTTTCAGACAAACGTGTTTAAATATTAAGTTTTACTTTAAGTCCCGGTCAAGATGTTTATTTTTATCATTTCTCTTAGCTGGAGAACAGCAGAGCAGAAACCGCGTAATTACCAAATAAAAGAGACCTTTTTCAAATGTGGGTAATTACACTCCGCTTTGTCTGCATCTGCACTTTTTAGACGGAGAAATCTCTCAATTAATCGCAGGTGCAATCAACAGCGTATCCCGGAGGCACCTTTAATAAGGATAAAGTAATATTTTGATTTCGAACTGTCTCTTGGGTATAGGAAGTTTTTTTTTCCGGAAAAGCATGCAATTAAGGTGCATTTATTGGGGGAAAAAATGTTTCGGGGGGGTTTTCGATTTGAGAATGCATAACTCAGCAATCATAAGAATCGAAATATAAAAGATATAGGGGAAAGTTAATTATGATGGAAATACCAGTAACGAAGCTGAAAAGATAATGATGTCGATGACAAATTTATAAATTACTAGCAGCATACCATATAATAAAATCTGATGTGGGCAACACATGAATTTCCTTATATAATGTAACGAATTTACTACTTTTACAGTAAAAAAAATAGATTTTTCTTATAGTAGATACCAATATTCTTTCCAAGATATTGAATTTTCGACAATTAGCCGTCATTTTCATTGATTTATCGTTATTTTTATCCATCTGGCGAGATTTTCTTTAATTTGGCAACATTTCAAAAAGTAGCCAAGTTGGCGACATTCCGCCAAATTTGTCGCCAAAATCTCGCCAAGCGTTATGGACGAAGAAATAAGTTATCTTACAGCAGATAAATAACTATTGGCGTTAAAATACAAAAGTATTACTCAAAGTATCTTTTTTCATGAATGGAACGAGCTAGATCCACTAGAATGATGTCACCCAATTTATCGCATGGTATTACATATGAAAAGTGAACATGTTTCTCAATAGGAAATATTTTTTTTTTATTTTATATGACTTTTTGATAATTTTTTTTTAAAATGTGCAATATCTCGAGAACGGTTCAGGTTAGCTTTCTAAAATCTATGTCAATCGTTTTCTAATGTAAAATTACATAAGAAATGTCTATTTGCGTAACTTTATTAGTGGGTTTGATTTTTTGACGATTTTTTCAAAATTTCATTCGAAAATTTAGGGAGGTTCTGAACATTCGATTGCGTATAAAAACAATAGGCTTCCAGTGTTTAGGGATTGTGATTTTTATACCAAAGTTGGTTCGAATCAATCGATTCGTTCGTCAGTTATCGTCTCCACAGGCTCACTGACACACACACACAGAGACACAGACATCACTTCAAAAATGTTTGATTCGTGATCAGGGATGCTTGAAACGTGCTCTCCCGTCGAAAACTCGAATTCGAATTTTCGACTCCGTCACAATACTTTCCTTATACATTATGTATATAAGGAAAGTAATAAAGGAAGGAGTATATAATATAAAGGAACTTATAATTAGCAATCATGTGCAAATTCTGTTAAAATATTAAATTTATTGCTCCTAAAGAGAAGTTTAAGAATATCTGTTCTCTCTATATGCAAAATTATCTTTACGAGCTGATCTGAAGAATAAAACATCCTAGCCCCCTTTGTAAGCAAACTTACAAAAATAAAGGAATTGAATCAATATATGCAACCCCCTGCTACTTAGTATATTGTCGCAGATTAGAAAATATGCTAGTGTGTGAGTAGTAGATTACTCGTATTACAATATGAGTCTCAAAAATCTTTGCCAAAATAAAAGAGATGACGTAGTAAATTGAAAATATCATTAATCCCCGTACTCTCTATATCAGAAGGACGTCATTGATTCCAATATATGGCAATATATATCAAAACATATGCCAATATACCTGCACTACTTATATTCTCGTAAATTAGAAGATAAACCCGAGTATTTGTAGAAAATTACCCGTACAACGTATAATATATGAATTTAAACAATTTTTGTCGTAATAAAGCAATTGCATAATAACTTGAAAATATCAATAATCCCTGAATCAATAATCCCCAAAAATATCAATAACAATAACGTTTAAACCCGAAGACCGTAATTGATATTATCCAGTCAAAAATGCTATAAGAAAAATCAAAACTTTCTTTTCTAACATATATTTTATATCCATTTATTCATTATTCAAATCGAAAAAATAATAATTAAAATTAACAGCCAGATTTAATTTAATTGCGTTTCTGAGCAACATAATATAAGATAGAATCTTCCTCATAAACTGCGATATTAAATAACCATTTTGATTTCTTTATACTTTTCATTGTTCAGTAAAAGCTTGTGAAAAATAAACCATGCAGATAGATATCCCATTTAAATCATGTTTCAAACAATTGTTTTCAAAGTGACTAATTAGCGCAAAAAATCTCCCATTAAACTCAGAGATAAAGTTTTAATTCCCTTTCAACCGATTTACAAGTTTTTCGTTTGGATAAGCCACGAAGTTACAGAGTAGAACTCCTAGGAAAAAGTTTCGTTTTTTATTAATATCTCAACAACCCCTGATCTTAGATACTCGAAACTTGGACTAAGCTTATGGGGAGTTGTTTCAAGGCTACCCACAGAATTTCATCAAATTCGGTTTAGCAATTCTCCCGTGATGACGGGACAAACAGACAGACAGATTTTCAATTTTATTTATATAGATTATTTGTAACATCTAAACCCCACATAAATTACGTATTTTGTAATAATGCATATTTTATAAATTATATTTTACAGGCATAACTTTTTAACACTTTGCAATATAGTTGAAAAGTGTTTATGACTTTGTTCATTCTGTCTCTCTATCTGTCTGTCTGCCTGTCCGTTCGCACTATAACTGCCGTAAAGATGATTTTATCAAAATGAAATATTAGTTTGTTGTTGAGACTGCCTGTTGAACATATGGGAATGTAAATTAAGAATATCAACCAATTCGTTTTGGATTGAACCCGCGTTGAAAAAAATGAAATACATTGAACTACGGGACATAATTTTTCAAATACTTTTTAAGCGAACTTGAAATTCACAAATTGCTGGAAAATATTACTTATAAAATATTCAAATCTATATAAATAAAATTGAAAATATGTCTGTCTGTCTGTCTGTCTGTCTGTCTGTCCCATCATCACGGGAGAACGGCTGAACCGAATTTGATAAAATTTGGTGGGTAGCCTAGAAATAGCCCCACTTAAAATTTAGTCTGTGTTTTGAGTTACTACGACCAGTGGTTCTCGAGATATTAGTAAAAAACCAAATTTTCGTTTGTCTCATCATCACGAAAAAACGGCTGAACCGAATTTAATGAAATTTTGTGGATAGCCTTGAAATAGCCCCCCATAAATTTAGTCCCAATTTTTAGCTTCTAAGACCTGGGGTTGTTGAGATATTAATGAAAAACGGAACTTTTTCCTATGAGTTATACTCTCCAACTCCGTGGTTTATTCAAACGGAAAGGATGAAAATCGTTTGTTTGAAACGGCGAAATGAAATAAAACTTTATTTCCGAGTTTGGTGCAGGATTTTTGCATTAATTAGTCACTATCGGAAAACACGAATTGTTTGAAACATGAATTTAAATGGAAAAATCTACCTCCATGGTTCATCTCTCACAAGCTTTTACTCAACGATGTAAAGTATAAAGAAATCAAAATGACTATTTAATTTCGCATTTTTTGAGGAAGATTCTATCTTATATCACGTTGCTCGGCAACGGAATGAAATTAAATGTGTTGTTAATATTTATTATTATTTTTTCTATTTGAATAGTAAATAAATGGATGTAAAAATATATTTTTAAATGAAAGGTTTGGTTGTTCTTTTAATTATATAAATTGCGAACTGTGTACATCATTTTCATTTATTTTAGCAAAAAGGTTTCCAGCTCATATATTGTGCTTAGCTAATAAACTCATATATTGTGTTTACCCAATAAATTCATTTAGCTGATTGTTGAAGCAGAAAAAGAGTAGAACGGCTGTATCTTATAATACAATTTTAGTGTTTTCATTTAGTATATACAAACGGGGTCAGAATATTTTATTCTTCAGATCTGCAAATTTAGAGCTACGAGTTTAGCGGAATATCTCTAAATAACTTGGTAACTTTTGTTAAACTTTACCAAATTAGCGGAAATGTTTCCAAATTTATAAAAATGACACAAATCAATGATTTGTTTTTTTAGAATAGAGTACTGAAATGATGTTTCGGTAGCATTTGTTGGACAGTCCAGCCATCCCACTTAGTAACACATTTAACGAATTTTTTTAATATCTCCAAATTGATAAAAATATTTGTGAGTCCATAAAAATATCATAGAATTGATAAAATCGCGCTTAATAAATGAAAATAATTGTGTTTTGTTAGGGGATAGTATTGTGATGATGTTTCGTCAATGTGTCGCAGAATGGGACTTTAAGTTCTACAGTCCCACTTGGCGATAAATTTGGGGATTTTTTAAGTTATCGCTAAATTGACTAAAATGTCGTCAAATCTTCCATGGAGGTCGCATTATTCAGATGATATGATTTCCATCGCTTAGCAACGGATCCAATGTGTTATGAGGCATACGATTTTATATTAAATCTTTTCCGATTTGAAAAATAAAGATATGTGTATAAAAGAAATTTCATTGACATTGCATTTTGACTGGATAATATCAATTACGGTCTTCAGGTTTAAACATTATTATTATCGATATTTTCGGGGACTTTTGATTCAGGGATTATTGATATTTTCAAGTTATTACGACATTGTTTCATTATGACGAAAATAGTTGAAACTCATATATAGTACGTTGTACGTAATCTTCTACAAATGCATTATATCTTCTAATCTACGAGAATATAAGTGGTACAGATATATTGGCATATATTTAGATATAGTGGCATATATTGGAATCAATTACGACCTTCTGGTAAAAGATTACGGGGATTACTGATATTTTCAATTTATTATGTCATCTCCTTTATTCTGGCAAATATTTTTGAGACTCATATTGTAATACGGGTAATCTTCTACTAACACACTGGCATATTTTCTAATCTAAGACAATATAAGTAGTACGGGGTTGCATATAATGATTCAATTCCTTTTTTTTGTAAATTTGCTTACAAAAGGGGTCAGGATGTTTTATTCTTCAGATCTGCCCGTGAAGATAATTCTGCATAGTGAGAACAGATATTCTTCAACTTCTCTTTATGAGCAATAAATTTAATATTTTAACAGAATTTGCACATGATTGCGAATTATATTTTTATATTATATACTCCGTACGAAGAACGGGTATGCTGCTAGTCTATATAAATAAAAATGAAAATCTGTCTGTCTGTCTGTTTGTCACACCATCACGGGAGAACGGCTGAACCGAATTTGATGAAATTTTGTGGGTAGCCCAGAAATAGCCCCACTTAAAATTATATCCGTGTTTTGAGTTTCTACGACCAGTGGTTCTCGAGATATTAGTAAAAAACGAAATTTTCGTTTGTCTCATTATCACGGAAAAACGGCTGAACCGAATTTAATGAAATTTGGTGAATACCCTTGAAATATCCCCCCATAACTTTTGTCCAAGTTTCGAGTTTCTAAGACCTGGGGTTGTCGAGATATTAATGAAAAACGGAACTTTTTCCTAGGAGTTCTACTCCCTAACTCCGTGGTTTATCCAAACGAAAAGCTTGAAAATCGTTTGAAAGTGAATTAAAATTTAATCTCTGAGTTTGATGGGAGATTTTTTGCGTTAATTAGTCACTTTCTGAAAACATGAATTGTTTGAAACATGATTTAAAGGGGAAATCTATCTCCATGGTTCATGGTTTATTTAAAACAAGCTTTTACGGAACAATGAGAAGTATAGAGAAATCAAAATCGTTATTTAATTTCGCAGTTTATGTTATAAGACATGACATATTTAACATGTTATAAGATTCTATCTTATATCATGTTACTCAGAAACGCAATTAAATTAAATCTGTCTGTTAATTTTAATAATTATTTTTTCGATTTGAATAATAAATAAATGGATATAAAAATATATTTTAGAAAAGAACGATTTGATTTTTCTTATAGCATTTTTGACTGGATAATATCAATTACGGTCTTCAGGTTTAAAAATTATTATTATTTATATCTTCGGGGATTATTGATTCAAGGATTATTGAAATTTTAAGTTATTATGCAATTATTTTATTATGACAAAAATTGTTTAAACTCATATATTGTATGTTGTACGAATCTTCTACAAATACACGTGTATATCTTTTAATCTACGAGAATATAAGTAGTACAGGTATATTGACATATGTTTTGATATATATTGGCATATATTGGAATCAATTACGACCTTCTGGTATAAAGAGTACGGATATTATTGATGTTTTCAATTTATTACGTCATCTCTTTTATTTTGGCAAATATTTTTGAGACGCATATTGTAATACGGGTAATCTTCTACTAACACATTGGCATATTTTCTGATCTGCGACAATATAATTAGTACGGGGTTGCATATATTCATTCAATTCCTATTTTTTCTTCTGTAAATTTGCTTACAAAAGGGGGCAGGATGTTTTATTCTTCAGATTTGATCGTGAAGATAATTTTGCATAGTGAGAACATATATTCTTAAACTTCTCTTTAGGAGCAATAAATTTAATATTTTAACAGAATTTGCACATGATTGCGAACTTTAAGTTTCTTTAAATTATACACTCCGTACGAATAACGGGTGTGCTGTTAGTGGTTAATAAATTTTAACATTTTAGGAGGATATATCATGTTGCTCGGCATCGCAATTAAATTAAATGTGTTTGGTAATGTTTTTATTATTTTTTTTCGATTTAAATAATAAATAAATGGATAAATGGATATAAAAGTATATCTTATGAATGGACGGTTTGATTTTTCTTTTAATTATATTAATTGCTGACTGCGTACATCAATTTCATTTATTTTGGCAAAGAGTTTTCAAGCTTATATCGTATTTAGCTACTAAACTCATATATTGTGTTTAGCCAATAAATTCATATAGCCGATTGTTGAAACAGAAAAAGAGTAGAGCGGGTATATCTTCTAATACAATTGTAGTGTTTTCATTTAGTATATTGAAACGGGATAAGAATGTTTCATTCAGATCTGCAAATTCAAAGCTACGAATTTGGAGGGATATCGCTAATTTGACAACTTTTCTTAAACTTTGCCAAATTGACGGAAATGTCGCCAAATTGATATAAACGACACACAAACAGCTGCCATAAACCTTCGGGTTGGTCGTGTGGCTTGGGTCTTCTACATATCAATGAAATGTTTTTTTGTTTTGTTAGAAGAGAGTACTGAAATGATGTTTGGTTAGCATTTATCTGTCAGACCAACCATCCTACTTAGTAATACATTTAGCGAATTTTTAAAATGTCACCAAATTGATAAAAATGTTTTCAAATCTATAAAAATATCTTGAAATTGATAAAATTGCGCTACATAAATGATATTAATTGTTTTTTGTTAGGGGATAGTATTGTGATGATATTTCGTCAATTTGTCGCAAAGTGGAACTGTCAGTTCTACAGTCCCACTTGGCGATAAATTTGGCGATTTTTTAAAATGTCGCTAATTTGACGAAACTGTCGCCAAATGTTCCATAGAAATATAACTATTTAAACGATATTTTTTCTACCAATTTATTTGAAGCAAATGATATCATGTCGCTTAGCAACGGATTTAAATCCAATGTGTTTATGCGGCAGACGATTTTTATTAAATCCTTTCCGATTTGAATAATGAAGATATGTATATAAAATAAATTTCATTGCCATTTCATTTTGGACTGGATAATATCAATTATACTCTTCAGGTTTAAACATTATTATTATTGATATTTTCCGGAATTATTGATTCAGGGATTATTGATATTTTTAAGTTATTACGCCATTGTTTTATTGCGGCAAAAATTGCTGACACACGCATATTGTACGTTGTACGAGTAATCTTCTAGGAATGTACGGGTATATCTTCTAACCTACGAGAATATAAGTAGTACAGGTATATTGGCATATATTTTGACATATATTGGCATATATATTTGAATCAAGTACAGTCTTCTGGTATGAAGATTAAGGGGATTAATTATATATTCAATTTATTACGTCGTCTGTTATATTTTACCAAAAAAAATTTGTGACTCATATTGCAAAACGGGTAATCTTCTACTAATAATCGGACATTATAAGTAGTACGTGTATATCTTCCCATATAATTTTAGCACTTTAATTTTGACATATATTGGAATAAATGACTGGCTTCAGATTTAAAGATTACGGGTTTATTGGTATTTTCAATTTATACATGTAATCTACTAATACAGGTTATATTTTCTAATATTCCCGTATATAATTAGTACGGGTCCCATACAATTTAAACGCTTTTATTTTGCATATATTGATTCAATTCCATATTTTTTTTTATATTTGCTTACATAAGGGGTCCAAGATGTTTTATTCTTCAGATATGTCCATGAAGATAATTTTATATAGCGAGAACAGAGATTCTTAAACTTCTTTTTAGGAGCATTATATTAAATATTTTAACAGAATATTTTGATTAAACATGTCATTTAGTATACTATAAGAATTTGGGCATGATTATGAATTTCAAGTTTCTTTATATTATATACTCCGTACGAAGAACGGGTATGCTGCTAGTCTATATAAATAAAAATGAAAATCTGTCTGTCTGTCTGTCTGTCTGTCTGTCTGTTTGTCACACCATCACGGGAGAACGGCTGAACCGAATTTGATGAAATTTTGTGGGTAGCCCAGAAATAGCCCCACTTAAAATTATATCCGTGTTTTGAGTTTCTACGACCAGTGGTTCTCGAGATATTAGTAAAAAACGAAATTTTCGTTTGTCTCATCATCACGGAAAAACGGCTGAACCGAATTTAATGAAATTTGAAGAATAGCCTTGAAATATCCCCCCATAACTTTTGTCCAAGATTCGAGGTTCTAAGACCTGGGGTTGTCGAGATATTAATGAAAAACGGAACTTTTTCCTAGGAGTTCTACTCCCTAACTCCGTGGTTTATCCAAACGAAAAGCTTGAAAATCGTTTGAAAGTGAATTAAAATTTAATCTCTGAGTTTGATGGGAGATTTTTTGCGTTAATTAGTCACTTTCTGAAAACATGAATTGTTTGAAACATGATTTAAAGGGGAAATCTATCTCCATGGTTCATGGTTTATTTAAAACAAGCTTTTACGGAACAATGAGAAGTATAGAGAAATCAAAATCGTTATTTAATTTCGCAGTTTATGTTATAAGACATGACATATTTAACATGTTATAAGATTCTATCTTATATCATGTTACTCAGAAACGCAATTAAATTAAATCTGTCTGTTAATTTTAATAATTATTTTTTCGATTTGAATAATAAATAAATGGATATAAAAATATATTTTAGAAAAGAACGATTTGATTTTTCTTATAGCATTTTTGACTGGATAATATCAATTACGGTCTTCAGGTTTAAAAAATATTATTATTTATATTTTCGGGGATTATTGATTCAAGGATTATTGATATTTTCAAGTTATTATGCAATTATTTTATTATGACAAAAATTGTTTAAACTCATATATTGTATGTTGTACGAATCTTCTACAAATACACGTGTATATCTTTTAATCCACGAGAATATAAGTAGTGCAGGTATATTGACATATGTTTTGATATATATTGGCATATATTGGAATCAATTACGACCTTCTGGTATAAAGAGTACGGATAATATTGATGTTTTCAATTTATTACGTCATCTCTTTTATTTTGGCAAATATTTTTGAGACGCATATTGTAATACGGGTAATCTTCTACTAACACATTGGCATATTTTCTGATCTGCGACAATATAATTAGTACGGGGTTGCATATATTCATTCAATTCCTATTTTTTCTTCTGTAAATTTGCTTACAAAAGGGGGCAGGACGTTTTATTCTTCAGATCTGATCGTGAAGATAATTTTCATAGTGAGAACATATATTCTTAAACTTCTCTTTAGGAGCAATGAATTTAATATTTTAACAGAATTTGCACATGATTGCGAACTTTAAGTTTCTTTAAATTATACACTCCGTACGAATAACGGGTGTGCTGTTAGTGGTTAATAAATTTTAACATTTTAGGAGGATATATCATGTTGCTCGGCATCGCAAATAAATTAAATGTGTTTGTTAATGTTTTTATTATTTTTTTTCGATTTAAATAATAAATAAATGGATATAAAAGTATATCTTATGAATGGACGGTTTGATTTTTCTTTTAATTATATTAATTGCTGACTGCGTACATCAATTTCATTTATTTTGGCAAAGAGTTTTCAAGCTTATATCGTATTTAGCTACTAAACTCATATATTGTGTTTAGCCAATAAATTCATATAGCCGATTGTTGAAACAGAAAAAGAGTAGAGCGGGTATATCTTCTAATGCAATTGTAGTGTTTTCATTTTGTATATTGAAACGGGATAAGAATGTTTCATTCAGATCTGCAAATTCAAAGCTACGAATTTGGAGGGATATCGCTAATTTGACAACTTTTCTTAAACTTTGCCAAATTGACGGAAATGTCGCCAAATTGATATAAACGACACACAAACAGCTGCCATAAACCTTCGGGTTGGTCGTGTGGCTTGGGTCTTCTACATATCAATGAAATTTTTTTTTGTTTTGTTAGAAGAGGGTACTGAAATGATGTTTGGTTAGCATTTCTCTGTCAGACCAACCATCCTACTTAGTAATACATTTAGCGAATTTTTAAAATGTCACCAAATTGATAAAAATGTTTTCAAATCTATAAAAATATCTTGAAATTGATAAAATTGCGCTACATAAATGATATTAATTGTTTTTTGTTAGGGGATAGTATTGTGATGATATTTCGTCAATTTGTCGCAAAGTGGAACTGTCAGTTCTACAGTCCCACTTGGCGATAAATTTGGCGATATTTTAAAATGTCGCTAATTTGACGAAACTGTCGCCAAATGTTCCATAGAAATATAACTATTTAGACGATATTTTTTCTACCACTTTATTTGAAGCAAATGATATCATGTCGCTTAGCAACGGATTTAAATCCAATGTGTTTATGCGGCAGACGATTTTTATTAAATCCTTTCCGATTTGAATAATGAAGATATGTATATAAAATAAATTTCATTGCCATTTCATTTTGGACTGGATAATATCAATTATACTCTTCAGGTTTAAACATTATTATTATTGATATTTTCCGGAATTATTGATTCAGGGATTATTGATATTTTTAAGTTATTACGCCATTGTTTTATTGCGGCAAAAATTGCTGACACACGCATATTGTACGTTGTACGAGTAATCTTCTAGGAATGCACGGGTATATCTTCTAACCTACGAGAATATAAGTAGTACAGGTATATTGGCATATATTTTGACATATATTGGCATATATATTGGAATCAAATACAGTCTTCTGGTATGAAGATTAAGGGGATTAATTATATATTCAATTTATTACGTCGTCTGTTGTATTTTACCAAAAAAAATTTGTGACTCATATTGCAAAACGGGTAATCTTCTACTAATAATCGGACATTATAAGTAGTACGTGTATATCTTCCCATATAATTTTAGCACTTTAATTTTGACATATATTGGAATAAATGACTGGCTTCAGATTTAAAGATTACGGGTTTATTGGTATTTTCAATTTATACATGTAATCTACTAATACAGGTTATATTTTCTAATATTCCCGTATATAATTAGTACGGGTCCCATACAATTTAAACGCTTTTATTTTGCATATATTGATTCAATTCCATATTTTTTTTTATATTTGCTTACATAAGGGGTCCAAGATGTTTTATTCTTCAGATATGTCCATGAAGATAATTTTATATAGCGAGAACAGAGATTCTTAAACTTCTTTTTAGGAGCATTATATTAAATATTTTAACAGAATATTTTGATTAAACATGTCATTTAGTATACTATAAGAATTTGGGCATGATTATGAATTTCAAGTTTCTTTATATTATATACTCCGTACGAAGAACGGGTATGCTGCTAGTCTATATAAATAAAAATGAAAATCTGTCTGTCTGTCTGTCTGTCTGTCTGTCTGTTTGTCACACCATCACGGGAGAACGGCTGAACCGAATTTGATGAAATTTTGTGGGTAGCCCAGAAATAGCCCCACTTAAAATTATATCCGTGTTTTGAGTTTCTACGACCAGTGGTTCTCGAGATATTAGTAAAAAACGAAATTTTCGTTTGTCTCATCATCACGGAAAAACGGCTGAACCGAATTTAATGAAATTTGAAGAATAGCCTTGAAATATCCCCCCATAACTTTTGTCCAAGATTCGAGGTTCTAAGACCTGGGGTTGTCGAGATATTAATGAAAAACGGAACTTTTTCCTAGGAGTTCTACTCCCTAACTCCGTGGTTTATCCAAACGAAAAGCTTGAAAATCGTTTGAAAGTGAATTAAAATTTAATCTCTGAGTTTGATGGGAGATTTTTTGCGTTAATTAGTCACTTTCTGAAAACATGAATTGTTTGAAACATGATTTAAAGGGGAAATCTATCTCCATGGTTCATGGTTTATTTAAAACAAGCTTTTACGGAACAATGAGAAGTATAGAGAAATCAAAATCGTTATTTAATTTCGCAGTTTATGTTATAAGACATGACATATTTAACATGTTATAAGATTCTATCTTATATCATGTTACTCAGAAACGCAATTAAATTAAATCTGTCTGTTAATTTTAATAATTATTTTTTCGATTTGAATAATAAATAAATGGATATAAAAATATATTTTAGAAAAGAACGATTTGATTTTTCTTATAGCATTTTTGACTGGATAATATCAATTACGGTCTTCAGGTTTAAAAAATATTATTATTTATATTTTCGGGGATTATTGATTCAAGGATTATTGATATTTTCAAGTTATTATGCAATTATTTTATTATGACAAAAATTGTTTAAACTCATATATTGTATGTTGTACGAATCTTCTACAAATACACGTGTATATCTTTTAATCCACGAGAATATAAGTAGTGCAGGTATATTGACATATGTTTTGATATATATTGGCATATATTGGAATCAATTACGACCTTCTGGTATAAAGAGTACGGATAATATTGATGTTTTCAATTTATTACGTCATCTCTTTTATTTTGGCAAATATTTTTGAGACGCATATTGTAATACGGGTAATCTTCTACTAACACATTGGCATATTTTCTGATTTGCGACAATATAATTAGTACGGGGTTGCATATATTCATTCAATTCCTATTTTTTCTTCTGTAAATTTGCTTACAAAAGGGGGCAGGACGTTTTATTCTTCAGATCTGATCGTGAAGATAATTTTCATAGTGAGAACATATATTCTTAAACTTCTCTTTAGGAGCAATGAATTTAATATTTTAACAGAATTTGCACATGATTGCGAACTTTAAGTTTCTTTAAATTATACACTCCGTACGAATAACGGGTGTGCTGTTAGTGGTTAATAAATTTTAACATTTTAGGAGGATATATCATGTTGCTCGGCATCGCAAATAAATTAAATGTGTTTGTTAATGTTTTTATTATTTTTTTTTCGATTTAAATAATAAATAAATGGATATAAAAGTATATCTTATGAATGGACGGTTTGATTTTTCTTTTAATTATATTAATTGCTGACTGCGTACATCAATTTCATTTATTTTGGCAAAGAGTTTTCAAGCTTATATCGTATTTAGCTACTAAACTCATATATTGTGTTTAGCCAATAAATTCATATAGCCGATTGTTGAAACAGAAAAAGAGTAGAGCGGGTATATCTTCTAATGCAATTGTAGTGTTTTCATTTTGTATATTGAAACGGGATAAGAATGTTTCATTCAGATCTGCAAATTCAAAGCTACGAATTTGGAGGGATATCGCTAATTTGACAACTTTTCTTAAACTTTGCCAAATTGACGGAAATGTCGCCAAATTGATATAAACGACACACAAACAGCTGCCATAAACCTTCGGGTTGGTCGTGTGGCTTGGGTCTTCTACATATCAATGAAATTTTTTTTTGTTTTGTTAGAAGAGGGTACTGAAATGATGTTTAGTTAGCATTTCTCTGTCAGACCAACCATCCTACTTAGTAATACATTTAGCGAATTTTTAAAATGTCACCAAATTGATAAAAATGTTTTCAAATCTATAAAAATATCTTGAAATTGATAAAATTGCGCTACATAAATGATATTAATTGTTTTTTGTTAGGGGATAGTATTGTGATGATATTTCGTCAATTTGTCGCAAAGTGGAACTGTCAGTTCTACAGTCCCACTTGGCGATAAATTTGGCGATATTTTAAAATGTCGCTAATTTGACGAAACTGTCGCCAAATGTTCCATAGAAATATAACTATTTAGACGATATTTTTTCTACCACTTTATTTGAAGCAAATGATATCATGTCGCTTAGCAACGGATTTAAATCCAATGTGTTTATGCGGCAGACGATTTTTATTAAATCCTTTCCGATTTGAATAATGAAGATATGTATATAAAATAAATTTCATTGCCATTTCATTTTGGACTGGATAATATCAATTATACTCTTCAGGTTTAAACATTATTATTATTGATATTTTCCGGAATTATTGATTCAGGGATTATTGATATTTTTAAGTTATTACGCCATTGTTTTATTGCGGCAAAAATTGCTGACACACGCATATTGTACGTTGTACGAGTAATCTTCTAGGAATGCACGGGTATATCTTCTAACCTACGAGAATATAAGTAGTACAGGTATATTGGCATATATTTTGACATATATTGGCATATATATTGGAATCAAATACAGTCTTCTGGTATGAAGATTAAGGGGATTAATTATATATTAAATTTATTACGTCGTCTGTTGTATTTTACCAAAAACATTTGTGACTCATATTGCAAAACGGGTAATCTTCTATTAATAATCGGACATTATAAGTAGTACGTGTATATCTTCCCATATAATTTTAGCACTTTAATTTTGACATATATTGGAATAAATGACTGTCTTCAGATTTAAAGATTACGGGTTTATTGGTATTTTCAATTTATACATGTAATCTACTAATACAGGTTATATTTTCTAATATTCGCGTATATAATTAGTACGGGTCCCATACAATGTTAAAGCTTTTATTTGCATATATTGATTCAATTCCATATTTTTTTTATATTTGCTTACATAAGGGGTCCAAGATGTTTTATTCTTCAGATATGTCCATGAAGATGCGAGAACAGAGATTCTTAAACTTCTTTTTAGGAGCATTATATTAAATATTTTAACAGAATATTTTGATTAAACATGTCATTTAGTATACTATAAGAATTTGGGCATGATTATGAATTTCAAGTTTCTTTATATTATATACTCCGTACGAAGAACGGGTATGCTGCTAGTCTATATAAATAAAAATGAAAATCTGTCTGTCTGTCTGTCTGTCTGTTTGTCACACCATCACGGGAGAACGGCTGAACCGAATTTGATGAAATTTTGTAGGTAGCCCAGAAATAGCCCCACTTAAAATTATATCCGTGTTTTGAGTTTCTACGACCAGTGGTTCTCGAGATATTAGTAAAAAACGAAATTTTCGTTTGTCTCCTCATCACGGAAAAACGGCTGAACCGAATTAAAGAAATTTGGTGAATAGCCTTGAAATATCCCCCCATAAATTTTGTCCAAGTTTCGAGTTTCTAAGACCTGGGGTTGTCGAGATATTAATGAAAAACGGAACTTTTTCCTAGGAGTTCTACTCCCTAACTCCGTGGTTTATCCAAACGAAAAGCTTGAAAATCGTTTGAAAGTGAATTAAAATTTAATCTCTGAGTTTGATGGGAGATTTTTTGCGTTAATTAGTCACTTTCTGAAAACATGAATTGTTTGAAACATGATTTAAAGGGGAAATCTATCTCCATGGTTCATGGTTTATTTAAAACAAGCTTTTACGGAACAATGAGAAGTATAGAGAAATCAAAATCGTTATTTAATTTAGCAGTTTATGTTATAAGACATGACATATTTAACATGTTATAAGATTCTATCTTATATCATGTTACTCAGAAACGCAATTAAATTAAATCTGTCTGTTAATTTTAACAATTATTTTTTCGATTTGAATAATAAATAAATGGATATAAAAATATATTTTAGAAAAGAACGATTTGATTTTTCTTATAGCATTTTTGACTGGATAATATCAATTACGGTCTTCAGGTTTAAAAATTATTATTATTTATATTTTCGGGGATTATTGATTCAAGGATTATTGATATTTTCAAGTTATTATGCAATTATTTTATTATGACAAAAATTGTTTAAACTCATATATTGTATGTTGTACGAATCTTCTACAAATACACGTGTATATCTTTTAATCTACGAGAATATAAGTAGTACAGGTATATTGACATATGTTTTGATATATATTGGCATATATTGGAATCAATTACGACCTTCTGGTATAAAGAGTACGGATATTATTGATGTTTTCAATTTATTACGTCATCTCTTTTATTTTGGCAAATATTTTTGAGACGCATATTGTAATACGGGTAATCTTCTACTAACACATTGGCATATTTTCTGATCTGCGACAATATAATTAGTACGGGGTTGCATATATTCATTCAATTCCTATTTTTTCTTCTGTAAATTTGCTTACAAAAGGGGGCAGGATGTTTTATTCTTCAGATCTGATCGTGAAGATAATTTTGCATAGTGAGAACATATATTCTTAAACTTCTCTTTAGGAGCAATAAATTTAATATTTTAACAGAATTTGCACATGATTGCGAACTTTAAGTTTCTTTAAATTATACACTCCGTACGAATAACGGGTGTGCTGTTAGTGGTTAATAAATTTTAACATTTAAGGAGGATATATCATGTTGCTCGGCATCGCAATTAAATTAAATGTGTTTGTTAATGTTTTTATTATTTTTTTTTCGATTTAAATAATAAATAAATGGATAAATGGATATAAAAGTATATCTTATGAATGGACGGTTTGATTTTTCTTTTAATTATATTAATTGCTGACTGCGAACATCAATTTCATTTATTTTGGCAAAGAGTTTTTAAGCTTATATCGTATTTAGCTACTAATCTCATATATTGTGTTTAGCCAATAAATTCATATAGCCGATTGTTGAAACAGAATAAGAGTAGAGCGGGTATATCTTCTAATACAATTGTAGTGTTTTCATTTAGTATATTGAAATGGGATAAGAATGTTTCATTCAGATCTGCAAATTCAAAGCTACGAATTTGGAGGGATATCGCTAATTTGACAACTTTTCTTAAACTTTGCTAAATTGACGGAAATGTCGCCTAATTGATATAAACGACACACAAACAGCTGCCATAAACCTTCGGGTTGGTCGTGTGGCTTGGGTCTTCTACATATCAATGAAATTTTTTTTTTGTTTTGTTAGAAAAGAGTACTGAAATGATGTTTGGTTAGCATTTATCTGTCAGACCAACCATCCTACTTAGTAATACATTTAGCGAATTTTTAAAATGTCACCAAATTGATAAAAATGTTTTCAAATCTATAAAAATATCTTGAAATTGATAAAATTGCGCTACATAAATGATATTAATTGTTTTTTGTTAGGGGATAGTATTGTGATGATATTTCGTCAATTTGTCGCAAAGTGGAACTGTCAGTTCTACAGTCCCACTTGGCGATAAATTTGGCGATTTTTTTAAATGTCGGTAATTTGACGAAACTGTCGCCAAATGTTTCATAGAAATATAACTATTTAGACGATATTTTTTCTACCAATTTATTTGAAGCAAATGATATCATGTCGCTTAGCAACGATTTAAATCCAATGTGTTTATGCGGCAGACGATTTTTATTAAATCCTTTCCGATTTGAATAATGAAGATATGTATATAAAATAAATTTCATTGCCATTTCATTTGGGACTGGATAATATCAATTATACTCTTCAGGTTTAAACATTATTATTATTGATATTTTCCGGAATTATTGATTCAGGGATTATTGATATTTTTAAGTTATTACGCCATTGTTTTATTGCGGCAAAAATTGCTGACACACGCATATTGTACGTTGTACGAGTAATCTTCTAGTAATGCACGGGTATATCTTCTAACCTACGAGAATATAAGTAGTACAGGTATATTGGCATATATTTTGACATATATTGGCATATATATTGGAATCAAGTACAGTCTTCTGGTATGAAGATTAAGGGGATTAATTATATATTCAATTTATTACGTCGTCTGTTGTATTTTAGCAAAAAACATTTGTGACTCATATTGCAAAACGGGTAATCTTCTACTAATAATCGGACATTATAAGTAGTACGTGTATATCTTCCCATATAATTTTAGCACTTTAATTTTGACATATATATTGGAATAAATGACTGTCTTCAGATTTAAAGATTACGGGTTTATTGGTATTTTCAATTTATACATGTAATCTACTAATACAGGTTATATTTTCTAATATTCGCGTATATAATTAGTACGGGTCCCATACAATTTTAACGCTTTTATTTTGCATATATTGATTCAATTCCATATTTTTTTTTATATTTGCTTACATAAGGGGTCCAAGATGTTTTATTCTTTAGATATGTCCATGAACATAATTTTATATAGCGAGAACAGATATTCTTAAACTTCTTTTTAGGAGCATTATATCAAATATTTTAACAGAATATTTTGATTAAACATGTCATTTAGTATACTATAAGAATTTGGGCATGATTATGAATTTCAAGTTTCTTTATATTATATACTCCGTACGAAGAACGGGTATGCTGCTAGTTATCCATAAAAATATAAAAAAAAATTGCGGCAAACTATGTTCAGTAGTTTTTTACTTTCCTTATATACATAATGTATAAGGGAAGTATTGTGACGGGGTCGAAAATTCGAAATCGAGTTTTCGACGGGAGAGCACGTTTCAAGCATCCCTGATCACGAATCAAACATTTTTGAAGTGATGTCTGTGTGTGTGTGTGTGTGTGTGTGTCAGTAAGTCTGTGGAGACGATAACTGACTAACGAATGGACCGATTCAAACCAAATTTGGTACAAAAATCACAATCCGTAAACACTGGAAGACTATTGTTTTTATACGCAATCGAATGTTAAGAACACCCATAAATTTTCGAATGAAATTTTGAAAAAATAGTCAAAAAATCAAAACCACTAATAAAGTTACGCAAATACACATTTCTTATGTAATTTTTCATTAGAAAACGATTGACATAAATTTTAGAACGCTGACATGAACCGTTCTCGAGATATTGCACATTTTTCAAAAAAATTATCAGAAAGTCATATAAAATAAAAAAAATATATTTCCTCTTGAGAGACATGTTCACTTTTCAGTAATACCATGCGATAAGTTGGATGACATCATTCTCGTGGATCTAGCTCGTTCCATTCATGAAAAAAGATACTTTTTGTAATATTTTTGCATTTGAACGCCAATAGTCATTTATCTGCTGTAAGAATAACTTATTTCTTTGTCCATTATACTTGGCGAGATTTTAGCGACGAAATTGGCGGAATGTCGCCAATTTGGCGACTTTTTTAAATGTTGCTAAATTAACGAAAATCTCGCCAAATGGATAAAAATGACGCTAAATCAATAAAATGACGACTAATTGTCAAAAATTCAATATCTTGGAAAGAATATTAGTATCTACTATAAGAAAAACGTATTTATTTTACTGTAAAAGTGGTAAATTCATTACATTATATAAGGAAAGTCATGTATTGCCCACATCAGATTTTTTTAAAATAAAAACTAAAATAATAATGACAACCATATAATATGATGAGGTCACGTGACCCACTTCAAAATGAAATATGGCATTCATCTTGTGTCCAAATCGTGATCTTGAAAGTTCTTTTTAATGTATATTTAGTGGTGCATCCGTCCTAAAATCGCTTTATTTTTGCGTTTTTTCTGTGCATCTATATTCTGCGTCAACGCAGTTACAATATTTTGGAGTTAAAATGATCATCAAACTTTAATTATTTCTACAACGAAGCCTAACTTTAATGAATGTAAAATGCAAACAAGTGATTGTAAGATGAGTTGTATAAGAATTGCTGAAATTTTTTCCCGCAAAATTATTTAACTCTGGAGTCTCGAATAAAAGTGTATGAATGAAATACTCACTACTTTTTTATAGAGAGCCTAACGATTTATATTTCGATGACATCATTTGAATAAAATTTGAATGAAATTTTAAACCTGGAGTTAGAATGTACCTTTATCTCCATGGTTTAATTTTCGAAGTAAAATAAATTAATGTAGTTCTGTGATAATTAGAATAATATCGCCTCTGAATGTATCGTATTTTAGAGATGTTTAAATAAAATTACAGTTGGATATTGTTTTCTAATCAATACATTATGCATGATTGACCTTTCTTGTATTTATATTTAGTGTTACATCCGTCCTAAAGCCGCTTTATTTTTGCATATTATCTGTGTTTTTAAATCTGTGCTTACGCAATCACAATATTTTTTATTTTAAATGATCACTAAATTTTGATTATTTCTACAACGAAGCCTGATCTTAACGTATGCAAAATGTAAACAAAACAATCTACTGTAGGATGATTTGTATAAGAATTGCTGAATTTTTAATTCAAAATTATTTAATTCTGGAGTCTGAAATATAAGTGATATGAATGGAGTACCCATTGATTTTACCTAGATAGAGAAGAAAGCGATTTTGTAGCATTTTCTTTTTTGATTAAATTTTAAGTTTCCAATTATTGTACTATGATAATT
Source organism: Amaurobius ferox (assembly GCA_951213105.1). Classification (NCBI taxonomy): domain Eukaryota; kingdom Metazoa; phylum Arthropoda; class Arachnida; order Araneae; family Amaurobiidae; genus Amaurobius; species Amaurobius ferox. Next base: position 99,909,741 of record OX578135.1, read on the forward strand.
TTAAAAATATCACCGCTGAATGTATCGCATTTAAGAGATATTTAAATAAAATTGCATTTTAGTTGGAAAGTGTTTCACAATCAATGCTTTACGCACGATTAATCATTCTTGTTTCAAAACTACTACTATTACAGTCACAGAATCTGCCCATTGGGATGGGTGGTTAAAACAAATTGTAATTAATCTTTTAAAGAACAGCACCAATAGGCTGTATTTTTGAGAGCAAACTTGCAAAGTCTGAACTATCACCTATCGAAGATCTTATAAATTTAAATTGCTCTAGAACTAAAATAATAACAGGCCTCCATGGTAAACAGGTTCCTACTGTTAAATATCAGGCCTCTAAGCCGTTTGACAGTTGAAGGTCTGTCATTTAACAATGGAACTCTAATCTAGAACTGCTTTTTCATTCATGTAGACAATCCTGGTTAACATAACTTCAACGTATAACTCCCACCTAATATTGAATAATATTAACTATATGTACTATCGACTTAATCATAAATTATCGCAAGTTTAAAAAAACAAATTGACAATAAACCTGGCGGTATTTTGTTTACCATCAAAGTTGTTTCAATTGATATTTATTATTTCTATTTCACTTTGAGTAAAATCCACTTTATTTACAACTACTGCTGTGCGAAAGTGATGCATGGATAAATTAGTTGAATTAATATTATTTAGTAAATAATTTATTAATTTGAAATTACATGCCGAAACATATAACTTAATTCGCCCACTTCGCTTTAGGACAAGAGCTGACCATGCATTAACCGTCCTTCAAGCTCTGATTGGCTCGTGTGCACATGACATCCATGACATGGAATCAGCCCATGGTGATTTTAATCTGTACTGCTGTTCGAAATTACTATCTTTAAGTTGTAAATATTGCAAATAATAATGTAATTTTATATATTCAGATATATGCCCCCATTGTTATATTTTAGCTAAATACTGTTAAATACAACAGCAAATAGCCCAAATATCACACCCACTATATCTATGTATCTGTATCAATAATTTAATTTCGCACATTTCCAGGCAACACAACTGTATTATTTGATTGCAAGTTAAGATTGCATATTGTTTTTATGAATGAAATAAAATATTCCATTGATGAGTGCACAAGAAGAAATGTTTGAAATACATCAAATTTTAACCAATGTATTAAGAAAATAAACACATATTTATGTTTATTTTTATAAACATTAATTTATTTCATACTTGATATTTTGAAAAAATATATCTTGTATTCCTAGAAGGAAAATAAGATGACATTTAAACTAATGTAAATAAATTGATGAACGATATTATTCACATAATAAGGTAATTCATAAATAATGACGTAAATTTTTCATGCAATCCTAAAATATATAGTTGTGTCTTGGACGCAAATTGACTCTTTCTGCAAGCTGCAATTAATCGCAATGATGTAACATAAAACAGATGCCGTACATTAAAGTTATGATACAATGACTCTCTTCAGAGGAAATTAACGTAATTTTAGATCCCAAAGAATAATGGTGCTAACAGTTAGTTTTCTCGTTGATGACTTGCAGCCTTTAATCCTTCCCAGAGTAAAAATCGTTTCCAAATTGTTTGGAATTAAACAGACAAATATTCAAAATGTTTCATAATAGTGAAAAGTAACTGCTAATAGTTGTTTGTAATCAATCATAGAAGTGAATAAGTAAAATACACATTGTGCAAAGGATAAGGAAACGCAACAGCAACATAAATAATCACAAGTAAACGTTTAATGCAGCATACCGTTGTTTCGAGAATACGTTGGATCCCGTTCTTCAGTGCAAGAGAACCAGAAGTCACTTGATTTGTCTTGTCGGGACATTCCTGTTGTGTTTTGGCGCACACCAATCTTGTTGTTGCTTCTCGTTTCGGATTGGCTGTGCTGTTCTTGCTGCTTTCTGGTTGGCTCTCTCGTAATCTAGGACTTGGGTATAGAATCCCCCTGTTTTTCTCTTCCGCGCCCATTGATCGTTTGGACTTCCGAATCCCCCTCTCGGTAGAAAATCCCATCTTTCCCTTTAAAATAAATTAATTATTTATAAACAGATCATCGCACCTGGCTTTCTGACATTTTGTACGCCTGCCCAGTATGGGGGGCGGCGGCCAAAAGCCATATTGAGAGATTGCAAGTCTTCCAAAATAAAGTCTTACGTTGCAAAGTCAATGCTCCTAGATATGTCCAGTCCAGAATGAAGTTATCCACCACGATTTGAAAGTATCTGGCATACACAGAGCAGGTTGGGCATCTTACACAAAATTTTTACAAGAAAAACTCCAGTAAACCCTATATGCGAGACGTAGATCAGATCTATAACCCGATCACGCCTTACTATCTTAGGAAGAGCAGGCCTGGACACCTTTTATTTGACTCTAACGAGACCCAATGGAAAAAGCGTCGATATATCATCCCTCAAACAGGTGTTTTCTAGTTTTTACCTCCCTCCTCTGATCGACGATAGATGGCGCCACTCCATTTCAAGGACTTGCGCTATTCCTGTCTTCTTTCTCGGCCCTGCCACAGGCCAATAGAAATGCTAGCATTTGCCAGTCGCGTTTGCGTGTGCCCAGTACCCTTATCCACGTTCGTTCGCATCTGTTTCTACTTAATTTACTTAATTTGCTAGTGCAAAGCTAATTCTCAACAAAACTCTAAATTTAAATTCCTGTGCATCATCTTGCAACTATTTAACCTTTTACAATATGTATTTTTCAAACTCAGCAATTTTTTTAAATTTTAAACACTGTAATTTTCCAAACTAGTAAATTAAACTCAGTAATCCTTAATTTTAAACGCAGTATTCCTAAACTCGTTAGTTTTACAATCTTAGTAACTTCGAACACAGTTATTTCCTCAGTCCAATCATTTCTGATTGGCTGACTTTTTCTTGGTCCCTTCCCCTTCCCTTTCCCACCTACTCGCCAGATCAGCCATCCAAGACAGAATCTCCATCACCCTTCATGGGTGCAAGTAACCACATCAGAGCACCCTTCAAAACTGAGTGCATATTGCTATCTAACATCGCACTAACAAATGGACTTGCTACATATTAGATGTGAACCGCGCAGAAAACACCGGGTCTCGTTAGATCACCGAAGTCAAGCAGAATCGGGCGCCGTTAGTACTTGGGTGGGTGACCATCTGGGAACACCGCGTGTTGTTGGCACATTTCGGGCGCGGTAGCCCGGTGGTTTGCGCGCTGGATTTGCACGCTGCCACAATTGCCGCCGTGTTCATGCGGAGTACGATCACGTTAAACATGTGGGTCCGTAAGTCCTTCCGAGATGTTGATAGTAGGGGAAGGAAGGTACGGTCCCTGTGAATACCTCCCCCACTGGGTTCCGGTCTAAATTGGGTGACACTTCCCGGCCGTCCAAACGGTTACCTTACACCTTTCTGGTAGGTCGGACGGTCTGGGTCTCAACAACAACATTAGATGCGGGGGTAAGTGTAATGAGACACAGGCACCCCGTAATGAAGCGTTTTGGCTTGGCTTTGGACTTCGGGGGTTTGTTGGTTCTCTTGCACTGACGAAGGGGATCCAACGTATCCTCGAAACAGCTGTATGCTGCATTATTTTGTTATTTGTGCTTATTTGCGTTGCTCTTGCTTTTCTTAATCACAGAAGTGATTGATAACTGCATTAAGAGCACTCAATTTGGTTTATAACGGCGTAATGCCGAACATTTAAAATACTATACATTTTGGGTGACCTTTTGGTATTATCTCGATTGAGAAAGCGGCAACATTCATAACAGCTAACGATGAAAAGGTCATTCTTATCTTGTATGTTTGTCACGAAGCAATAAAACGCAGATCGAAAGGTTAAATAAAGTGTAAAGAGTTTTTAAATATGCTACGAATGTTAGAGTGGAAACAATGGAAAATATGTTTACTCTTGACAACATTACTAAAAGATGGCCAGCAATCATCCGAAATGTTGTTTTCAACAAAAAGTTCGCTTTAAATATAACTACCTACAAAGTATTAATAAATGCGTTGTTTTATTACTTTCCTTATATACAATAATGTATAAGGAAAGTATTGTGACGGGGTCGAAAATTCGAATTCGACTTTTCGACGTTAGAGCACGTTTCAAGCATCCCTGATCACGAATCGAATATTTTTGAAGTGATGTCTGTGTGTGTGAAAGTATGTGTGTGTGTGTGTGTGTGAAAGTATGTATGTGTGTGTCAGTGAGACTGGGGAGACGATAACTGGCGAACGAATGGACCGATTCGAACGAAATTTGGTACAAAAATTACAGTCCGTAAACACTAGCAGCTTATTGTTTTTATAAGCAATAGAACGTTCAGAACCCCCCTAAATATTCTAGTGAAATTTTGAAAAAATCGTCAAAAATTAAAAACCCTTAAGAAAGCTACTCAAATAGACATTTCTTATGTAATTTTTCATTATAAAACGATTGACATAAATTTTAGAATGCTAACATGAACCGTTCTCGAGATATTGCACATTTTTCAAAAAAATTATCAAAAAGTCATATAAAATAAAAATAAAAATATTTCCTATTCAGAAACATGTTTACTTTGATATGAAATACCATGCGATAAATTGGGTGACATCATTCCCGTGGATCTAGCTCATTCCATTCATGAAAAAAGATACCGTGAGTAATACTTTTGTATTTAAACGCCAATAGTCATTTATCTGCTGTAAGAATAACTTATTTCTCCGTCCATAACGCTTGGCGAAATTTTGGCGACGAATTTAATGGAATGTTGCCAACTTGGCGACTTTTTTAAATGTTGCCACATTAACGTAAAACTCGCCAAATGGATAAAAATGAAGCTAAATCAATGAAAATGACGACTCATTGACGAAAATTCAATATCTTGGAAAGAATATAAATATCTACTATAAAAATAATATATTCTTTTTCACTGTAAAAGTAGTAAATTCATTTCATTATATAAGGAAAGTCATGCGGTGCCCACATCAGGTTTTTTTTCATTATTTCTATGCACACACGTAAGCATACCTGCATCTTTTATTTCATAGTAAGATAAGAAGGATTGTTATGGCAGTAAACACCGGAAAAGCAGTATGTCCGACTAATGCAAATATACAAGAAAAATATTCAGTATAGAACTGTTGAATATATATGCAATGAGATGAAGTAATAATATATAACAATCTAATTGTATGTGCAGTAACTAATATTCATGTATAGAAGTATTAATATATACAACAAGCAAAAAGTAGGGTTTGTTATGTATTCAATCATATGAAGTATGCGAGCTGTTTGAAAGATTTCAAATTAAAACATAATTTAACAAATAATTGTGAAATTAGAAAAATAAAAAATTAATTTCAATATTTGAGAATCCTAATGAACAAAAACATAAGTTTTTAAAATTTGAATACTAAATTAAACGAATTAGAATACCGGAAAAGAATAAAATCAAATTAGCACATTTAAATCGAAGACGTATTTTGCATACAAGAGCACGTTTAAATCATAATATGTGAGTGCACACACTTTGATTAGCTGGTTAAAAGTTGTTTGCTTGTTATCTGAGTGAAGCGTAGTGAGCATACGCGATTTAAAAACAGACTTTTCACCCTGTTATAGTTCATTTTAATAGATGAAATTGTTATTCTGTAAATATGAGTATAATTTCACAAATGTGTGCAAAATTACATCTTCCTACATATGCAAGTGTTCAAGTAAAATAGATAACAAAATTCAGGAAAATGTTGATTTCGCTTCGTTAAGAATGGAGAATGGACAATTCGCGCGTCTATAATAATAATAATAATTAACAAAAATATTAAGTTTGAATAAATAATACTTATTAACTATTAGCCAATAATTGAAAATTGTTTCCAGTTAACATATTTTTAGCACGCTCTCTTAATCACTATATAAAATTGCCTAACGTGTTTAACGTCCTTTTGTCTTTCCAGGCTCGCCAGAAGCTACCTGGTGACCTCGAAGGCTGAATCTTTGCACTCTTATAAAATCAACCATCGGTCAGAACTTAAAGTAACCCGATTACTGACTAACCAACTTTCCTACCCCCCCCCCCCAAGGAAGGAGAAAATGGAATTTTTTTAAAAAGGTTTTTCAGGCTCATAGAAGATCTCCCTCCCCCTGGTGACCTAGAAGGTTGAATCATTGCACACTTACAATATCAATCATTGGCCCGAAAGTAACGAAATCGGATTTTCAATTTTTCTCCCGTAGCAGATAAAATGGGGGGAGCAGAGCACTCATCCCCCCCGACAAGAATTCCCCCCCTCCCCACCAGGGACATAAATGGCTGAAATTCGGTCACAGAGCAAAACTTAAGGGGACGGTGGACGCTGAAATTTTTTTTATTTATTTATTGACTTAGAAACATGAAAATTTGTATAAATATTCCTCTTAACATTACTATATACAATATCATTAAATTTGCTTTTCAATTTTGTTATAATTTTGTATTTCTTTTAATTTAATTTTTTTAACTAAAATTTGAAAATTCTTCTTTCGTGCCATTTGTTCACATTTTTGGTTAATTTTATATTATGATCACTCAAAAACACATTATGATCAAATTTGGGTATTCATTTTTTTAAATCCATTAGAAAGTTAATTTTTTAAAAATATTTTTCTGCATTAAAACTTAATTTTCATCATTTAATTAGGTTCTTACTCACTTTTAATTACCTTAATAAAGTCCAATTATAAAATGCATACCCAGTTCCATTAAAAAGTATAAGAGGTGTCTTCTTGCCAAATGTCATGCATCTCAGACAAAAATTAAGACGCATGGAGCATTTTAAAAATGTAAAACCTTTGAAAATTCCGTTTCGAAAAAAATGCTTTCAACCTTTTGCTTACGGGTGGGATAGCGTCCATCCCAAACGAAGAACCTCCCAAAAAGACAGGTATTTGACACACCCTATCCCAAGTAGTTCGATCCCCCTTTGCAGGCATTGGGGTCCATGAAAATCGCCGACAGAAACATTGCACCTGCTGCAGCAGGTGCGCTGTCCCACCGGTAAGCAAACGCTGTCCCACAGCAGGTACTCTGTCCCACCCGTAAGCAAATGCTAAATGTGTAAAATAATGTTATATATTAAAACTTTTTTAGTCGATTTTTGCTCATTTCAACGTCCACCGTCCCCTTAAGTGGGCCACGTTTCAACCAAAAAACAATTTTATATACTAATCACCATACATATATAATAAAATGAGGAGAAATCTATCTGTCTGTCTGTCCGTGTAGCAGCGTGATATATAGCGCACTTACAAGTCTGAGGTTTTTCATACAGTAACATTTGAACCTGAAGTAATGCACCTCGATGGCAATTTTTTTTAAATTTTGAATTATATTTGCTTTAATTAAATTTTAAAACTTTTACAAAGTGTTCAGGCTTGCTATTGCATCGGATATCAATAACCATTAAGATACAAAAGAGAAAAAATAGTCCCATATTCAGCTTTATTTTATTGCATCGGATATGAATAACATCATTATGTGAAAGTTAAAGAGAATCCAATATACAGCTACAGTTTCCTACTATTTTTTTACTTATTTTACTTGGATTTTAAATCTTTCAATTCATCTCGCAGGAAAAATCCAATCGCCTTATCCCCCAGGTAAATAATAGTAGACATTTCAAAAATGTGATAATATTTCAGTTTCTAATTATTCTAGAGTCTAGCTTTGTAGACAGGACTTCTTAGCTTGAGCTGCACTTTAAGACTGTACTTTATAGTTTGAGCTAGCAAAGGCTGGGTATCCAGATTGCTTGCGCCCTACGCGCTTATTTATGGTATATAACGCCCACGTAGCGGGCCCTGCGCAGACGTGTGTGCGGCCGCGCGGAAGTCGAAGGCGTCTTTAAGCATTTATTGAAGAACTAAAAGATTAACAATATTATATATATATCCGTATATTTCTTTTGACCGATGCATGTGCTGACTTAGAATTTATAATTACCTGATTCTAAATAACCTATGCGAAGAATGAGAAGTCGCTGCTAGTTGTAAAATAGCATATAAAATGTATTAATAAGACACTGCAGCTTGTTTTTTTAAGAGTGTTCATCAGTTTCCTTTAATACAGGCTTCAACAACGGTTAAGTGCTACGAGAAAAATACCAAATCATGAAATAAATATGTTTGAACAAGCGGAGGCTTATGTTTGAAAAGTTTAATATTCTTCGCATACAAATTACTCTGAACTGCTCGAAATTCGAGCTTGTTCTTCTTTATACGTTTAAAAATAACACTAGTTCAGCTTACTTCTAAAACTTTACACTGAGAAGTTTAATTGCCGCCATTACTCTCTTAGCAAGCAGGCTCGCTTAAAATTAAATGTAAAATTGGAAGGCAAACTTAAAATCGAGAACTTGCTCTTAATTGAAACTGCGATGTTCTCACAGTTTGTGTGACAAACTTTCTTCGAGTTGGATTTACCAACTTAAGGCACACTGAGAATTCCTGTGAGTATTTTGTTAGCAGTATTCAAAAATTAATAAAGATATATTAAAATTACATTTTAAAGTAATATTAAAATTGTGTGTTTAAAAAGTATGCAAGTTCTACAAACAAATGCAAGTTATATATATTGATTTATGCACTAATACGGGTTTGTTCGAAAAGTACATCGAATTTTAGAATCATATAGTATGCAGAGATATTGAAAGAGTATAATTTTTTTCAGTCAGGCGGCACTAATATATCCCTAAAATATATCAAAAATATCGTATGTTGTTGTACACAGAGTCTAATGTGTGGAGGCGCTCCATCTTACATAAAGGTAATTGAATCAAGACATTGGTGCTGTTGCAGTTGGGGTACAACAAAATTTTCGAGCATGTTTTTGTACCTCCTGGCCGTCACGGTGCATGTCACAGGTCCATTGGGATTAGCTTCTTCGAAAAAAAAAGGACCAAGAATGAATGTGGCTGTGAATCCACACCAGACTGTAACTTTCAGTGAGTGAAGTGGAATCTCTTGGAAGGTAGGAGGGTTTTCCGTGTCTCAAATGCGACAGTTATGGGTGTTAACTGTTCCACTTAGATGGAAATGCGCTTCATCGCTACATATAATCTGCCATGGCCACGATGCATCCACTTCAACTCTCGCCAGAAATGTCAATACAAAGGTCAGTCGCTTCTCCCTGTCGATGGACAGCAAGTGGTGATTGTGACTAATTTTGTACGGGAAAAAATGCACTATGTTTCTCAATACGTTCAGCACTGTACTGTAGGACGTGGAGTGTCACGACACCCAAGTGCCGTGACACTCCACGTGCACTATTACAGCCTATAACGTTATCCAATGATTGTACAACAATAGCGGTGGCAACATCGTCAACGACATCTGAACGAGTCGATTTGCGTCCTCGACCCGGCTGAACTCCAAGATGTCCAGTTTTCTCGAATCGAGCGATCCTGAGAGCTTGTGAAAGTAATGGTCCTTTGCGCAAATTCTTAAGTCGACGAAACTCTCGAAGTACAGCTGCAGCATGTCCTTTGTTCTCATAAAACAGCTTCACAAGCAAAGCGCGTTCTGGCAGTGTGACAGCCATCGCTGATAAGAATGAAAATTTCCCAGTTTTATCCCCTTTTATGCCCAGAACAAAGTAGCTGCAAACCAAGGGTTTATGCAAATTTTTGTGCTTACAGTGCGAAATTGCAGTTACAATGACAGTTTAAGTGTCTTCACTTTTTATCTTATTTTTTTTTTCATATCAGCAAAAGAAATTAAAAAGGTAAAATTCCATATCGCATGTGTTTTTTTTTTGTGTGATTATTTTGTGTCTTTTCAGCATATTTTCTGCTGTACAGCGCCACCTATCGATGTTTCTGGAACAATTTTTATTTTCGTGTAATCCCTTTCCCCATGTCTTGAATAGTCGGGTCAACAATTTTGGAGCCTTTACATTGAGTATTTCGATGTATAGAGAGCTCAGAGTAGGGGTGTTTTAATTCTGACCACCCGGTATTTCTATATTTTTGCGAACGTGTAATATCCCCTTTCTTTCGGAGTCTTTCAGACCAGACGACTCCATCGGGGTGATTTCTGTCTGGTTCTTAAAGGAAAAGTTTCCGGTGAGGGCGTTATTTCCCATGACGTCATTCTATGCATGCCACTTGTCACAATTCCAAGTACGGAGGAGGGTTGCCAGATTTGGCGATTTATCGCCAATTTGGCGACATTTGGCGACTTTTTGAATCATCGAGAAGCACCTGTAAATAACAATTTTTCTACGTGAAAGGACAGAATTCCAGAAGTTTCTATTGAAAGAGTATAAAAGAAGCCATCACTCCGTGCGAGTTCAGTTGATGTGGTACGAACTACATTGAACTGTGATTTTTGTCAATGTTTAGAGAACAGTAGCACGTTGTTTTGTGAAATCACTTATGTCAATGTTTTAAGAATAATATCGCTTATTTTTGTGAAATTAGGAGCATGTAAGTTCTCTTTTACTGTATATTGTTATTGTTTACGTCGTGCTTGTGAATAAACAATAATGTCCGACCTTCGGGTAGGTCGGATGGTCTAGGTCGAAAGAAGGAAATATGTTTGACCTAACGGTAGATTAAAATTCCTTTTGACGAGTCTTTAACTTCGCTACTCACTATGTTCAATATCATCTGAAAAATCGTGATAGTTGAATTTTCTCGTCTCCTGTGAAAGTTGTTCGCCGTGTCTGTTTTAAGGTGCCTTTCAGATAACAATATACATACTTATGTGGGTGTCATTGAAGTATTTCAGGGGACAAAATTCATCCAGAGTGGTTTCGAAAAAGTATCTGCGATTAATTACCCTGTTCGCCTGGGTAGCAAGTAAAGAGATTTCTGCCAACTTTAAAGTCACTGCCGCAATCCGCTTTCCCATTATATTCATATCAGTTAATTAATTCCCATTCCAATTTACAAATTCAAAAGTTTAAAGGTTACGCGCTGCATGTTTTTGAGGGTACTTTAACATGTAAAAGAATTGCAGCTTACACGATAAAGTGGTAATAAGGACATCTTTTGCTCCTCGCGTGGCGTGAGCAAAGCACATTTGGAACGTTCTCGTATGAAACACTCCTCAAATGAGTTCTGAGTCTATTGTCTCTCAACACGCGAAGTTCTAAGAACTGGTTACACTGTTTCAAGATACAAACAGATGCGAATTTGAAACGAATATTTTGTATATGCGGTTTTTTTTTTTCCGAATCTTCTATATTACTATTAAGTTTAGGGGAATATAAGCGTGAGATCTTGAGGTAAAGTGTGATATACTAAAGTAAGAGTAAAGTATAACTTGAAAGGTTCGTCCATAAAATCCGTAGTTCTATAACCTGAACGACGAGTAGACTGACAGCCAGTGGTTAACGCAAAGGAATTGTGTTCGGGAGATCCGGGTTCGATTTTCAGCTCTACTCAAACTATTCCCGTGTTCACGCGGAGTACGAGCATGTTAAATATGTGGGTCAGAAACTGCTTTCGAGAGGTTGGTGGTAGAGGAAGGAGGGTACTGTCCATGTGGATTCCGCTCTCACTGGATTCCAGTCTAAATTGGAAGGCATTGTCCCGGCCGTCTAAACAGGTACCTTGTATCTTCGGGCAGGTCAGACGGTCTGGGTTTAAGAAGTAAATGTGTTTGATGTAACGGCAAACGAAAGTTCCTTTTGATGAGTCTTCAACTTCGCACCTGTGAAATTTGCTCCTGTGAAATTTGCTCCCTGTGTCAGTTTTTAGTTGTTCGCAAAATAGTTCGGAAAACGAGTTAAGGTGAACGTCAGCTAATAAGGTGGCGAAGCCCCAACGGATGCAACATTCCCCGACACACTAAGCGAGTCACGGATATAGGCGAGCATAGCGAGCAAGGGGTGCAAGCGCCAGGAAGCACAGGACACTTAAGAAGTCGTGTGAGTTGGCCGGATTGAAGGAGCTCACAAAACGAGTTCCAGGACTGGTGGATGTCAGTTAATAAGGAACGCGGGCGCGGTAGCCCTGTGGTTAGCGCTCGGAGGTTGCACTCGGTAGTCCCGGGTTCGATTCCCACCGCTGCCCAAACTGCCGCCGTGTTCACGCGGAGTACGATCACGTTAAACATGTGGGTCCGTAAGTCCTTCCGAGAGGTTGGTGGTAGGGGAAGGAGGGTACTGTCCCTGTGGATGCCTCCCCCACTGGGTTCCGGTCTAAATTGGGTGGCACTTCCCGGCCGTCCAAACGGACACCTTACACCTTTCTGGTAGGTCGGACGGTCTGGGTCGAAGAAGTTAATAAGGAACGGTCCCTAACGGGCGTATTACGCCTGCGTAGCAGGTGGCACTAAAGTGCTCGTGAATCGAACTCGGCGAATGGTAGCTAGTTTTGGGGGTTGGTGAGCGTAGCGAGGAGAGGGCTGAGCCCCCTAGTTATATGTAAAATACTGATTTAGGAATATTTTTAACATATCTTTCTATACTATTTTGCGATTTTTGAACAACACGAGAGAAAGTAAAATATATCTTTTATGAACTTTCATTCACAAGCTAATGGTGAGGTTTTTCAATTCCTCCAAAATCATTTTAAATTCAACATTCTGTCATCTCTCCATATTGACTCGCTGTATCTCCTCCATATTGACATTCTTAGCATTGCATTATGCATAATATCCAAAACAATATTGACGTATTACAAAAATATATTATTTACAATACTATATTGCATACTCAAATGCATCTCTGTCTTAGACTTATGAAATTCGTACTGATAGAACTGTCAGTACTGCATTTCAAGAATAATGAATTGCAGTTTAGGTTAATTTATTTGGTTCTTATGCATTAAAATCCTAAAAATATGGCAAATTAAATAAAATCTGTTATGGAAATACAAACTCTGGCTCTTCAAGCTAAAAATGTTGTCATTATTTTTTTAATCAAATAAACAGTGTGGAGTAGATAAATTATTAAAATTTAGTATAATTTCTCATACTGGGAATAGAAACTGATTTGCAAATACCTTCGATTTCAAACACTACAAATGATTGAATTGGTATTTTCCAGTACACAATTCATTAATGAATATGACGTGCATATTCATGATACGTTAAGTTCTCTCAATACGCTATTAATCGGAGAAAAGACATTTTACAGGAATAAATAAAATGACGAAAGTTGAATAGGCAGTTTTATCCTGTAACTCAAAAAATGCTATTTTCTATTTTATATTAGAACGATTTTCAAGTGATATAACAATTTTACTTATTGTGATATTTTGATTGCTGTCTTCGGTACAGATGAAATATAATCCATTTTTTCATTCTTGGCGATTTTAGGTGAGATTCTGGAAATCCCTGCTGTGATTTGAAGAGCATTCTATACTAGAAACCCTTTCCGTGTCTTTTGTCGCCTTTTTGTCGTATATTGTTGCCCTTTTATAGTCTTCTGTCAATCTGTTGTCGTCTTTTGTCGGTCTTTAGTCGCCCTAATTTCTTTCTTTTATTGCCAAGGTACAAATCACAACATCCATTTTGACAACGTTTTCAGCGTCTTTTGTCGCCCTTTTGTCATCTTTTACCAACTTTGTCACCAAGGTAAGAAATAGAAAATTTTCTGATTCTCATGTTGCGCTCTATGAGCAACAGCGCACCTGTTGCACAAACAGCTACTGCTGAGTTTGGCTTCCGACAGCCAGCGGGGCCGTATTTTGTGATGTTTTTAGCTTACGTAGGTCCATGTTTGAATTGCTATAAATTAACTGTTGCACAAACGGCGACAAAAGGACTATTTTTACCTTAGCGACAAAAGATCGAAAAAAAAACCCGAGGAAAACATTGCCAAAATGGAATATTGTGATTTTTACCTTGACAACAGAAGGGCGGGAAATGTCGACAAAGACAACAAAAGGGCGATAAAAGACGCGGAAAAGGTTGCCAGAATGCTCTCCAAAACAAAGCAGGGATTGCCAGAATCTTACCTAAAATCGCCAAGAATGAAAAGGGGAATATGTTACATCTGTTCCCTGTCTTCTTTTATAAATTAATGATACATTTTTTTTTGCTTATTTAGCAAATTCAGATAGTCCATTTACGTAAACAGAAAACAGTACAAAATAGCATTCAGATTATACGAATGTTTTATATTCAGAATTTTATATACATTTATACTCATTATCAAGGTATTTAATGCATTTTATTCAGGGCATTTTATTGATATTAAGACATATAGTCATAATGATATCAGGATATTTAATACCTGGTAAAATTAAAATCTGACATTTCTATACCTTTAATTTTCAAAACCGGGAGAGTTATATTCCTGTATTTTTAAATATTAATATCTATACTATAACTTATTTTAAAAGAAGCATTTTTATCTATCTAATTAAACATGAGCATACAAGACAATAAACAAAAAAGAACAATAGTGCATAAAACATTGATTATGGAACACTTTCCAAATGAAATGAAATTATATTTAAACATCTCTGAAATGTGATATATTCAGGTCTAATATTTTTAAATTATCACAGTACTACAGTAATTTATTATACTTCAGACTTCATCGGAAAAGACAATGCTAGTTACACGCAAAATTAACTTTATTCACATGGCATCATCGAAATATAAATCGTCTGCCTCTTTATGTAAAATCAATGAATATTTCATTCACATCACTTATATTCCAGACTCCAAAGCTAAATAATTTTGAATGAAAAGAATTCAGCAATTATTATACGACTCACCTTACAACTCCTTGATCTGTTTATATTCAGCATGCTATAGTATAGTATTAAAATTAGGCTTCGTTGTAGGAATAATCAAAGTTTAATGATCATTTAAAATAAAAAAAATGTATATTGTAATTGAGTTGGTACAGAATTTAGACAGATAATACGCAAAAATGAAGCGGTTTTATGATTAATGCAACACTAATTATAAATATAAACGATCTCTAAACATCTGCGATAACAGCAAAAACAATGAAGGCCATATTTTATTTTGCAACGAGTCACAAGATCTCTTCATATATCATGAGTGTAATTGTTATTTCAATTTTTATTTAAAAACTACCCAACATATTTTTCTGAAATTGTTTTTAAACATTTTATATAATAACTAGCCGAATACCCGTTAAAAATCAACGGTCTCGCAACAAACAACCCCTGAATAATGCAAATTTTCGAATAATTCGCATTTCACATTTATTCGACAAATTGAATATTTTGGTATGCAGAACCCCCTAAAGAAGAAAATGTTTTAAAACTTAAATTGCGCATTTCTTCCTTTCAAACTATCTACCCGTACACAATTTTAAAATCTCTATCTCATCCCGAAGAATGCTATTTTATCTTTTCCTCTTTCGAACGTTTTCCTGTGGAATACACCCATAAATGAATATTTTTGAAAAAGTTTATTCGTCTTGGGTGTTTTCTTTAAATGATTAGCCCATGTACCAAAATTTCAAACCTGTATCAAAATTTAAAGGAGGCGTTACTCATTTATTCTGCAAATCGAACATTTTGGTGTGCGGCACCCTCTAAAGTAGTAAATATTGGAAATCTGAAATTGCACACTTTTTCCTTTCAAACTATCTACTGGTTCACCAAATTTGAAGTCTCTATCCTATCGCGAAGTATGCTTTTATCATCATTTCACCTTTCGAACGTTTTTCTGTGCAGCATCAACTTAAATGAGCATTTTTGAAAAACTGCATTCATCTTAGATTTTTTTTATCAAATTATTATCCCAAATACCAAATTTTAAGTCACTATCACATTGTAAAAGAGACGTTTTTCATTTGTTCGTCAAATCGAATATTTTAGTGTGCGACCCCCCCCCCTCCTATTGTCAAAACACTGAAATTGCACACTTTCTTCCTTTCCAACAATCTACCCATACACAATATTTGAAGTATCTATCTCATGGCAAAGCATGCTTTCTTTATCATTTTATCTTTCGAATGTTTTTGTGTGGAGTACCCAACCTTAAATGAACATTTAAAAAGAAACTCCATTCTTCTTGGGTTTTCTATCAGATGATTCTCCCATATACCGAATTTTAAGCCTCTATCACGTTTTAATAGAGGCATTTCTCCTGTATTCTGAAATTCGAATATTTTAGTGTGCGGCACCCCCTAAAGTGGAAAATATAGGATAACTGAAATTGTACACATTTTTCCTTTCAAATTATCTACCCGTTCACTAAATTTGAAAATTCTATCTCATACGGAAGCATGATATTTTTATCATTTCACATTTCGAACGTTTTTCTCTGGAGCAACTTAATCGAACATTTCTGAGAAATTCTATTCGTCTTGGGTGTTTTCATTAAATGATTAGCCCATGTACCAAATTTCAAGCGTCTATCAAAATTTAAAAAATGTGTTACTCAATTATTCGGCAAATAGAGCATTTTGGTGTGCGGCACCCCCTATAGTAGAATATATTGGAAATCTGAAATTGCACACTTTCTTTCTTTCGAACGATTTACCAGTATACCAAATTTAAAGCCTCTATCTCATGGCATTTTCTATCATTTCACTTTTCGAATGTTTTAGTGTGGGGAAATCCATCTATAGAACATTTTCGAAAAATTAGATTTTTCCAGAGGGTTTTATCGAACGATCGACCCGTGTACAAATTGCAAGTCACTATCTGTTCGAGAAGTGCCTTAAAAAAGCGAGATATAGAGACAGTCGGATAAACAGACGGACATTTGGCAATTAGTACATATAGATTTAAATATTTCGGAAAATTTTCGAAGCAATTTAGGAATTTTAACTTTACATAAACAGTGTTTGAAAGTTCCATACGGTTTAATGTGCAGGGTGATTCAAAAGTTCGGAGCAAAAGTAAAACTCTATAAAAAAAGATCTATGGGTCGGAGAGACATGCGGTTTGCAGATTAATATTCACCGTGGTTGGGGATTTTGTGTGGCATGAAAAAAAATTCAAACTTTTGACATTCGGGGCGCTGCGGCAGATAAAGCCATGGAGGTGACTTATGCACGGAGGTGATAGTACACATGACTGGCCTGCGAGATCCCCAGATCTCACACATTGTGATTTCTCGTTGTGGGGATACCTAAAATTACGGGTCTATAGAGGAAAGCCCCAGTCCTTACTAGCACTGAAAGACGCTTTAAGGCAGGAGGTAACAGTCATTCCCGTTAATACGCTGTTTCATGCTGTATCAGCCGTAATACCGCTACTGCACTCAGTACAGGAATGTGGTGGTGGACACATATTGAGCACTTGCAGCTGTAAATCATGCTGCAATAAAATATCTCATTTCACAATTATTACCTCACATGGTTTTCTTCGCAGCAGCGTTCCCCTAGTGTCGAGACTTTGAACTATTTTTTTCATGCCATACGAAATCCCCCCACCACGGTGAGTATTAATCTGCAAACCGCATGTCTCATGTCTCTCCGATCCATAGATATTTTTATAGCGTTTTACTTTTGCTCCGAACTTTTGAATCACCCTGTATTTCACTTCTTCAACCAGGTTAAATTCGAAACTAATGGGTTGATATTATTCATTTTTAATTTCCAGACATCTCACTGGCTGTCTCAACATACTAAAATGTCTTCTCGATTAAGTCATTTTTCCAGCAGATATCGTGTGAACGGACAGACAGAATGACCAAAGTCATAAACAGTTTTCACCTATGTTGGTAAGTGTTAAAAAGGGAAATAATAAGCATTATCTATAAGATAATAGAAATAAATTTGAATCACTAATTTCTAAATTTGAGTTAATAAATTTGAATTACTAAATTTGAATTACTAAAAGAAAACAAACTTCTACCAATTTTACCCGCAACTGCTATGGAATAGCATACTTATGAAACAGAATTTTTGAAACGTAAATAAATGCTAAATGGTAAATAAAATTAAGAAATGGAAACAATTATAAGTAAGCTTCCTAAACCCATTTAAATAAATAATAAACTTTCAAAAATTGCTATATTAATAAAAATCAACTCAACACTACCAACAACATCACTCCAGTCAAAGAATAAGAATGTCTTTGATTTATCTTGCAATTGCATTACGCCGAACGCTTGAAAGAAACATTAATTTTAACCGCACCAATACTTACACAAAAGCAGGCATATCCAAACGTTTCTGCCATAAATTTATCAATAAAATCCTTATTGATAGAAACTGATTTACAGAACTTCATTGGAAAAGGAAGGCATTACGCAGTTAACTGTTATTTTTGTTCGATTGCTATGCTTTAAAATTCGGAGAGTATGATAAATTCATCCTGTTATGGAAATACAACCTCCGGCTGCTCAGAAGCTCAGTGGTGCCATGGATTTTTCAGATAAGATAAACAACGCACAGCCAGAGAAATCATTAATATTTATTGGAATTTGTGATACTAGGGAGGGAAACTGATTCGTTAAGGTATTTGATTTCAAATATTACAAATGATTAAATTCGTAGTTCTTAAATCATAAATCGTGGAAGAATAGATAATGCAAATGTTTCCTTGAACTTCAAATTACGTCGCTTATGATTGGAAATTATTTTATTAGAGAATAAAAGAACATTGTACCTAAATTTTAGAAAATACACTTTTGCATTTTAAAACAAATCTGATGCGGGCAGCACACATGACTTTCCTTATATAATGCAATGAATTTACAACTTTTACAGTAAAAAAAAAAGATTATTATTATAGTAGATACTCGTATTTATATTCTTTCCAAGATATTGAATTTTCGTCAGTGAGTCGTCATTTTCATTGATTTAGCGTCATTTTTATCCATTTGGCGAGTTTGTCGTTAATTTAGCAGCATTGAGAAAAGTCGTTAAGTTGGCGACATCCCACCAAATTCGTTGCCAAAATCTAGCCAAGCGTTATGGATGGAGAAATAAGTTATTCTTATATAAGATAAATGACTATTGGCGTTCAAATACAAAAATATTACTCAAAGTATCTTTTTTCATGAATAGAACGAGCTAGATCCACGAGAATTATGTCACAAATTTATCGCATGGTATTACATATGAAAAGTGAACATGTTTCTCAATAGGAAATATTTTTTTTTTATTATTATTTTATATGATTTTTTTATATTTTTTTTAAATGTGCAATATCTCGAGAACGGTTCATGTTAGCGTTCTAAAATTTATGTCAATCGTTCTCTAATGAAAAATTACATAAGACATGTCTATTTGCGTAATTTTATTAGATGTTTTGATTTTTTTGACGATTTTTTCAAAATTTCACTCGAAAATTTAGGGGGATCTGAACATTCGATTGCGTATAAAAACAATAGGCTTCCATTGTTTACGGATTGTAATTTTTGTACCAAATTTCATTCAAATCGGTCCATTCGTTCGTCAGTTATCGTCCCCATAGGCTCACTGACACATACACACACACAGACAGACATCACTTCAAAAATGTTCGATTCGTGATCAGGGATGCTTGAAACGTGCTCTCTCGTCGAAAACTCGAATTGAAATTTTCAACCCCGCCACAATACTTTTCTTATACATTATTGTATATAAGGAAAGTAAAAAATATATAAATATTCAAGTGATTATGCACGTCATGCAATACCGGAAGTTTTACTTATTGTCTTTCTAGTGTACTACTTTTATAAAACATTTAATTATTTATTTATATTTGAAAAATGTGCCAGGATGTGCATAATTTAACAAAAAAATAAAATATCAATAATTCTCACATTTGTATTTTTTTTTTCGTGGTAGAAACACATAAAGCACTATAAAAATATGACACCGTCCATTATTTAACTTTATTTTTACTTTTAAGGTACTTTACTATTAATATCGTATGAATTGGGTTAAAATTGTCTACCTTATGAACATATTTAGCTAATAAAAGCATTTTTCAGAATGCAAATAAGATATTTTAGCTCAAAATATATTTAACGTGAATTGAAAATTTATTTTTATATACTTATATAATAACTAGCAGTACGCCTGTTCTTCGTACGGAATATATCATATAAAGAGACTTAAACTTGGAAATGATATACAAATTCTTATAGTATTCTAATTGACATGATTATTCAAAACATTCTATTAAAATATTTAATTTAATTCTCCTAAAATTAAGTACAAGAATCTCTGTTCTCGCTATACAAATTTATCTTCACAGGCAGATTTAAAAAAGTAAACGTCTAGGTCCCGTTTGTAAACAAATTTACAAAGAATATGAAATTGGATATGCCAAAATGAAAATGTTATGAAATTAGAGCAACAAATTCCAAAACGAAAGGCTGAAAGGATATTAGAAGATATGCATGTATCATCTTCATTCTGTTACAATTGGCGAAATGTAATAATATGAGTTTCAAAAATATTTGCAAAAATAAAACATATGACTTAAGAAATTGAAAATATCAATTATCGCCGTGACCTTTCAACCCGAAAACCGTAAATGATGTCATCCAGTCGTAAATTCAATTCCGAAAAAAACTTAGTTTTATATTCATTTCTTTATAGGAGTTATCTCAACAGCATTTGGATCTAAAAACTCGAAACATGGACTAAATTTTAAATGGGCTATTTCACGGATACCCAGAAAATTTTATGAAATTTGGTGCACCAGTTCACCTGCGATGGTGAGACAAACACACAAACATACAAATAAGCAGACAATATTTTAATTTTATGTGTATCGATTGTCTGAGAGGTTTTTGTCTTTCTAGACCTTCGAGGCTTCCACTGTAAACCAAACATGAATCTTCGCACTGGAAACCTATAACTTGAATTTTCGCACTGGAAACCTATAACATGAATTTTCGCACTGGAAACCTATACCATGAATCTTCGCTCTGGAAACCTATAACATGAATCTTCGCACTGGAAACCTATAACATGAATCTTCGCACTGGAAACCTATAACATGAATCTTCGCACTGGAAACCTACAACATGAATCTTCGCACTGGAAACCTATAACATGAATCTTCACATACTTATATTATCAGCTACGGAGCACAACTCAACGGAATCGGATTTTCCTCCTCCCCACAGAGGGCTCTGTAAGTGGGGGTGAGCTTCAAAATGTATTTCCATACTCAACTAAAGTCCGCATCGGTAAGCCAGAGACTCTGCACACATAAAATCGATCACTTCACAGAACCTGGAAGTGAAATATTTTCGATTCCTCCTCTGGGCAAGAACGAAATAAGCGGTTTTGAGACGTCTTTCCAGGCCGTACAGATGATCCTCCGGTATCTTAGAATATAAAAATTTTGTCCACTTATCGTTAGATTCTATATCGTACCAACATCCCCAGAACATAACCTAAATCAGCCGGATATTTAATCCTTTCTCTAAAAGTGGACAAAATGGGAGGTTGAGAAATCTTTCCAACACCCTACAGAAGACTCTTCGGATGACCTACAAGGCTGGAACTTTACACAATGATATAGTATCAAATATGAGACACAATCTGGCTGAGACATTGTTTGATTAAGATGATTATTTCGACGATAAGTGCCATATATTGGTAAAAAAAATAAAGCCTATTTAGAAAATAATTGTAACTTTATATTTGTATAGAGTGTATCTCATATCTATGCGCTTGTACATTAAGCTAATATTTTTCTCCAATAATGTCTTTCGAACTCTATTTTTCTACATCTATGTAAATAGATATTAAGAAAGCAATAATTTAATTATCTTCTCAAGGGCAAATTACCACACCACTAATCATCGCTTTATATGTGTGTGCCCATGGCTTCTATAATGACCCAAGGGAGAATTGTTAAATAAGTATTTAGGAAATGACAACCGGTAGAGAATTCAGGCTAGAATATTGTTGTGGTAGGAGAGGGGCAAGAGATTTTAAGTTTCGTTATTACTTCTGCCGTTTAATTACACCGAGTGCACATAAACAAATGTTAGGATTGTTTTCTAAATATTGTAATGATATCTGCGACAGAAAGCCGGAGTGTATTATCCATGCCAACAATTGCCAGAGGCAGAGTTTCAACGTGAGGATAAATTTAGTAAGGGTTTCGAATTCTAATATGCAACTGAATAAAAGTATCAGTTAATTGAATAATTATTAGATGTTACAGTTCTATATATTATTTATACCTAGCGGATTAAATCAATAAAGTCAATGATATTTAATGTATTTATCGTTCTGAAATTCAAACAAACACAATTAATTATATCTCAGAGGAGTTTATGTACTTCAAAAGACTTGTTTACGCAATTTATTGCAAGCTGTTCTCTATTGATTGAATGCTAAACTTTTAGAATGCAAATTATTACAACAAATTATTAGTATAGACCGTTTACTTGGAAACAAACAAATTTTATTGGTACAAAATGCGTGAGAATAGATCAAAAGTGACAGAATTTATAAATAAATTAGAATTTCATTTAGAGTACTCAATACCGAGCAAAAATTACAAGCGGATATTTTGCAATATTTTTATATTTTTACTTAGTTATTGAAATAATCAAATTTGGATGAGCATTTAAACTCAAATATATTGTAATTGCGCTGTCTCAGTATGTAGATGTACAGAATTTAAGCAAAAATAAAGCGGTTTTAGGACGAATATAACACTCAATATGAATTAAAAAGAACTTTAAAAATCACGATTTTGAGACAAGATGGATGCCATATTTTATTTTGAAGTGAGTCACGTGATCTTTTCATATCATGGTCACGTGATCGCTTCATATAAAAGGTGTAATTATTATTTTAATTTTTATTTAAAAAACTACTGAATATATTTTGCTGAATTTTTTTTTTATATATTTTATGGAATAATTTGATTATTACCTAAAATTTTCGAAGCAATTTGTGAATTTTAAATCCGCTTAAAAATGTTTTAAAAATTAGGTCCCTTAGGGTTCAATGTATTTCATTTTTTCAACCCGGGTTCAATCCAAAACTAATTGGGTGATATTATACATTTATATTCCCGTAGTAGGTCCTACAGACCGTCTAAACAACATACTAAAATTTCATTTTGATGAAGCCATTTTTACGGCAGTTATCGTGCTAAGGGCCAGACAGACAGACAGACAGACAGAATGAACAAAGTCATAAGCACTTTTCAATTTTGTTGTAAAGTGTTAAAAACTGACAAAATCAAGTGGCTAGACATTGTATAAATATACAGATTTATGATACAGTCTGTAAACCAAATGCCTCCAGATACCACAAAAATAATGCAACTCAGATGTCACGTGATGGAAGGCCTGGAAACTAGATAAGCCACTGCTTCTCGATGGCAGGAAAACGTATCCCAGGATACATTGTTTTGCGTTTATAAAGTTGATTGTCTTTCTTTTAATAGGTTAATGATATGATATTTTTTTGAAAGCGTATCTAGATAAAACATATATGCGAATGTGAATTAAAATACTTCCATAGCATTGGTTTATTTGGAAAAAATGTAATACCTTCAATCTCAGAATAATGTTCCTCGTGATACGTCGTTTGGCAATCACAAATCCATTTAGAGGCAGCCCGTCTTATGCACTCTAGCCATCAAACACTGCGAGAAATGTGAATAATTAGCGTCCAGGGGCTTTCATAGATCTCAAAGCAAACTTTCACGAAAGGTATCACTTGAATAATAAATGCAATAAATCGTTACAAATCCAAAATTGGCCAATCCGAAAATATGATTATCTGACAATTTATTTGTGTTATCTTTTCAAGTTCAAACATAAATGCTGATTCATTACGTTAGTCATTTTACTTTTGATTCTGCCATAGAATTTTTACTCCCCGGGGTGAACACTAACTTAGCGACCTTTATTTATGATATAAAAATATTCCCAGGGCAGAAGCTGCTTTGTCTCAAAAAATAATCCGGACCTGGTTATGTAACCATAGTTTTTTGTAACCATATGTAACCATATATGTAACCATAGTTTTTATCTGAAGGTGCTCAGGCATTAAGAAGGATTAAAGATTCTGCAAATGTTTTTAGACCAAGGTCCACTATGCTCTCTTGAAATCACAAACTCGAAGAGTCCTAGTCGCCTGAAAGTCTCTGACTGCGAGTTCAGAACTTTGAGTGCCTCATTGGATTGATTTGATTGATCGCTTAAGGTAGCGCAGATGAGGAGAGGTAGTTGAGTTAGCTACCTCAGTTTGGCAGTTTCGGCGTTTCCCAGCAGCTCTGTACAGGGAGTTCAGATCCAGAGTGAGTTCCGTTTCAAAGTTCTGAAATGCAGCAGTCCAGTCCGTACGAGTTTCAACTAAATCCGTGTAAACCATGGTTGAGCCTAATGACCAAAACCGGTGTGTTGTACGTACCGCTACTGTGTTTTGCATCTGATAATAATGTGCTTTCCAGGTATGGAAGTTCGGAGAAGTTATGAGCAGATGTCTACGTCTTGAGTGCACAGAGTCCAATATTGGTATTAAATGCTTTTAGGGTTGTTCTTTATGCTCCAGCGTAATGCTTATTTCAACAATTACATCGATCTGACATATTTTATAGCCAGCAATTTACATTTTACAAGGATTTATCGAATAATTTAATGGTACACCACAAAGTTAAAACGGCTCACAAATACCGATTCCAACTGTGAATTTAGACATTGAACTGCGGTTGCACCAGGTTAATGTACAAAACTAAATACATCCCCCAAAGTTCAAAACAACGTGTGACCTAAGTAAAATTATAAATTAATTTCATATCGGCCACACACACATGTGGAAGGAAGAAAATTGTCAGTTCCCATAGAAGGTTTCAAAAATTGTGGCAAGTTTCTTGCCCCATGCTGACGAACGAATAATAAGCACGAAACCGCTCCATGGATGCTGTTATCGACAATGGGAGTTCTAATCGTTTAGACTATACTTGAAGCAAACCCAACTTGACAACTTAGAGAACTATAGGGAACACGCGCGTAACGTCATTAATTGGTTTGCTAGTTGTTTGGTGGGCGAAAAAGACAGTGCCACCACACAATTTTAGTAAAAAATCTGACTTTTAAAAATGATTTTATGAGCATTTTCTTTTGGCAAACTTATAATTGAAATAGTTATAAATGATATTTGTGGAGTTATTATAGGTAGTTCACAACTATAAGTGACTCAGATACTGTAGACTGAAAAAGCATGCCATTCATAGGTACGTCACATAATCATAACAATTAAGTGATAATTAAATGTTTGAAAGTCTTGGAGAACTTTTGCCACACATTTATAAAATCCAATACCCTTTTCTGGATGCTGTTCAGTCGCCAATGCCCTTATATGTGAAAACTCAATAAGCAAAATATTTTTGTACATCACTATGTAATATTTTAATATTGCCTTACATTATTAGGCTGATAAGA
Source organism: Amaurobius ferox (assembly GCA_951213105.1). Classification (NCBI taxonomy): domain Eukaryota; kingdom Metazoa; phylum Arthropoda; class Arachnida; order Araneae; family Amaurobiidae; genus Amaurobius; species Amaurobius ferox. The sequence continues at coordinate 99,935,030 of OX578135.1, forward strand.
ACTCGAGTAATTGAAGACATCCAAAATGATGTACGAACTTATTAAAAAAATCTGATGTGGGCAACACATGACTTTCCTTATATAATGTAATGAATTTACTACTTTTACAGTAAAAAAATAGGTTTTTCTTATAGTAGATACTAATATTCTTTCCAAGATATTGAATTCTCGACAATTAGTCGTTATTTTCATTGATTTAGCGTCATTTTTATCCATTTAGCGAGATTTTCGTTAATTTGGCAACATTTCAAAAAGTCGCCAAGTTGGCGACATTCCGCCGATTTTGTCGCTAAAATCTCGCCAAGCGTTATGGACAAAGAAATAAGTTATATATATATATATATATAACATATTAGATATTGAATTTTCGACATATATTATATAACTATTATTATATATTTATATATTATATAACTTATTAGATATTGAATTTTCCACAATTAGTCGTCATTTTCATTGATTTAGCGTCATTTTTATCCATTTGGCGAGATTTTCGTTAATTTGGCAACATTTCAAAAAGTCGCCAAGTTGGCGACATTCCGCCAATTTCGTCGCCAAAATATCGCCAAGCGTTATGAACGAAGAAATAAGTTATTCTTACAGCAGATAAATTGGCATTCAAATGCAAAAGTATTACTCAAAGTATCTTTTTTCATGAATGGAACGAGCTAGATCCACGAGAATGATGTCACCCAATTTATCGCATGATATTATATATGAAAAGTGAACATGTTTCTCAATAGGAAATATTTTTTTTTCTATTTTATTTGACTTTTTGATAATTTTTTTGAAAAATGTGCAATATCTCGAGAACGGTTCATGTTAGCGTTCTAAAATTTATGTCAATCGTTTTCTAATGAAAAATTACATAAGGAATGTCTATTTACGTAACTTTATTATTGGTTTTGATTTTTTGACGATTTTTTCAAAATTTCATTCGAAAATTTAGGGGGGTTCTGAACATTCGATTTCGTATAAAAACAATAGGCTTCCAGTGTTTACAGATTGTGATTTTTGTACCAAATTTGGTTCGAATCGGTCCATTCGTTCGTCAGTTATCGTCTCCGCAGACCCACTGACACACACACACACACATACTTTCACACACACACACACAGACATCACTTCAAAAATGTTTGATTCGTGATCAGGGATGCTTGAAACGTGCTCTCCCGTCGAAAATTCGAATTCGAATTTTCGACCCCGTCACAATACTTTCCTTATACATTATGTATATAAGGAAAGTAAAAAACGCAGATATACAAACATTTGACAAGTAGCGCCATCTATGGGCAACGTTTGGAACTAAATTTTTTATTTGGTTAACCAAAACTTTTCAACGTGAAGAGCATTTTATTCCAAACCTCACTATCGTACGGTAATCACTTGAGTTTATATTCAATTTTAAAATGTGTCAAGGACTTTTGGATCATCCTGTATTTTTGGTGTCCTACACTGCATATGACATCAGATACTGAAAGCGATGCTGTATATTAGGACTCATTTTTAACTTATTACTTTCCCTGCAATACAGGGTAATGTATAGGGAAATATTGGAATCATGTCGAAAATCGCAACTCCAGTTATCGACGGATCTACACGTTTCGAGACCTCTAGAAGACGAAAAAACTATTTTTAGCGTGACGTCTGTGTGTGTGTCTGTGTGTCTGTCTGTCTGTGTGTCTGTCTGTGTGCCTCTCTGTCTGTCTGTGCAGATTTTGTATCCACTCTAACTAAAAAACTAATGGGCCGAATTTCGCAAAATTTGGTAGGTAAGTCACTTGTGAGCGAGTCTGGTGCTGATTAGTTTTGGGTACGATTTGGGATAAAAGAACCCGCCTTTTTTTGCGAAATGGCCCGCAAAAGCTTTTATCCACTCTAACTGAAAAACTAATGGACCAAATTTCACAAAATTCAGTACATGAGTCACTTATGGATAACCTTGATGCTGATTAGATTTTGATACTATTCGGAAAAAAATAACCTGCCTTTTTTTGCAGAATGGCCCGCAAAAATCGTCAAATTCTAAACTAAAAAACTAGGTATACTCAAATATGTCCATTAAATGCACGTTTAATACGTAATTTTTAACGACGAAAAGAATAATACCAAACCCATTACATTAGGACTAGCCGTTCTCGAGATATTTTAGTTTTTCTTATTTTCTCTACACCAACTTTGAAAATAATTTCGGTTACCGAACGAGAACGAAAATTGAATTAAAAGTGAAATAAATTTAATTAAAATAAAGAGAACGTGGATATAAGTCTGCAGGGAAAGTCATGTGCTGCCCACATCAGATTTTTTATAACAATGGACAATTCTGAAGTTTTATGCTGTGTATGACATTAGATACTGAAAACAAAACTGGATATTGGACTCATTTTTAATTTATTTGCAATAATGGATATTTTAATACCTCCGGCTGTGTTGTGGCTACGCAGACAGTCATTAAATGTTTATTAATCAGTCATTAAATGTATTTTATTTTAGTATATACCCCATACATAATTCGGTTTTTTAAATTACTTACGGGAAGAATGCCAGGGGGCCTCACTAGTATTATTAGATGTCTGACTGTAGTTAATTTAGCAATTATGAAAGGATTAAAATGAAATTTGAGCGTTAAAGTTGTTCCATAAGTTTAATAGTAAAACTGAAAATACCTTCATATTAGTAATCCGATATAGTCTTATTTAACAAAGTTTGAAGCCAAAGTAATTTTAAGTGACTAAATGAAATCATTATTTGGGAAATTAGATGCAAATAAAAACAAAATTAATACTAAATTTAGAAAAGCATTAGTAAGATTAGAATTGAGATTTTATCGAATCAACTGAAATTCCATCACACATTAAGTAGTAAACGAAATAACAAACTTAATTAAAGTTACAATCCCTATTGGGGGGGGACCTAATATTGCAAACTTCAAAGATTATAAAGTACTGTAGAAAACCACACAATTATTACTAAGGCGTTAAAACAAGGTATGACAATGTGGCACTTAAATATCTTCAATTATTAAGACGCTTCCACTTTTCATGGGCAATTAGTAACAGTTATAATTTAAAATTCTGCCTTCACGTGCCTAGAATCGTTTTAAATATATGAAAAATGTGAATATTTAGAATTTTTATGATGTTTATATCTTTGAATTAGGTTTTAAGAGTTTTTAAATATGAAGCGGTACTAGAACTTTTGCGTGCTCAAAGACAATATGTTTAGGGTTTATTTGCTGAATGTTTCTGTAGAATATCTTGTAAATGATCTTTGCTCACGCAAATAATCCGACGTCCTTATCACTGTTCGTTCTCAAACGAAGAGGAAGTTAGTTTTGATAGTAAACTGAAGTAAAACAAATTTTAAACTTATATAAATAAACTTGAATCTTATACAAGTAATCGTAACATGCATGCGTGTGTATTTTTGTGCGAGTGTGTATGTATATGCATTCCCGAAGTTATGAAAATACTGAAGCTTTTCAAAACACGCTTTGGTATTTTATGTGTGTGAAGATCAACACATACATTTTTACTTTCCCTGCAATACATGGTAATGTATAACGAAAGTATTGGAATCATGCCGAAAATCACAACTTGAGTTTTCGACGGATCTACACGTTTCAAGACCTCTAGAATATGAACAAAATATTTTTAGCGTGACGCCTGTGTGTGTGTCTATGTCTGTCTGTCTGTGCAATATGTATCCACTCTAACTAAAAAACTAATGGACCGAATTTCATAAAATTTGGTATGTAAGTCCCTTGGGTGAGAACCTGGTGCTGATTAGTTTTTGGTAGGATTCCTAAAAACAGAACCAGCCTTTTTTTGCGAAATGGCCCATAAAAATTTCATGTATTAGAAAAAAGTACTAATTGACCAAATTTCACAAAATTTGGTAGATAAATTACTTGTAGGATGATCTGGTGCTGATTAGATTTTGGTACGATTCGGAAAAGAAAAACCTGCCTTGTTTTGCGAAATGGCTCTCAAAAATCGCCAAAATAAAAAAAAAACTACCTATGCTCAAATATATCCATTAAATACTTGTTTTATACGTAATTTTTAACGAAGAAAAGAATAAGACCAACTCCATTACACTAGGACTAGTCGTTCCCGAGATATTTTACTTTTTTCTTATTTTCTCTACGCCACCTTTGAAAATAAGATCAGTTACCAAAGAAGAACGAAAATTGAATTAAAAGTGAACGTGGATATAAGTCTGCAGGCCTGTTTTTGACCGTCTGAGAGTGCTACTGTATGTGTGCACCTGTCAATCTGAGTTTGCAATTCAAGCGCCCACTCAAGTTCAAAGAAAAATTGGTTGATATTTGGTAGTTTAATCCCTTATTCGTTACCCCTGTGCTGATTTAATTTTTATATGATTGGGAAAAATAAAACTTACGTTTTTTTTTTGTTTAAATTGGCTGCCAAACATCCATAAAATCTGAAACTAAAGATTAAATACGTTAAAATGTATATTCATAAAGTACTTGTTATAAACGTAACTTTCAATGATAAAATGAATAAAATCAACCCCACTAGTTAGCGTTTTATAAAATGCCCAACGTCGCCAAATGAAAAAGGAAATTACTTTATACTGTGTAAAGAACCTCACTGCCCCAACAGGAAATCAAACCCTGGATCTTCGAACTGGCCAGCCAACCCTCTATTGTTAAGTTAATGGGATGCACTTGCAAGCTCTTATTGTCGCTTATTGTCTCTTATTACTCATGCTCTGCATTGCCCACTCTGCAATGTTAGAGTGGGGTGCAACTAACTGACCACCTGACTGACAATCTGACTGACCACTTTGCTATTTTTGCCTCAGATTCGCTTTCTGATCTTATTTTTATCCTCCAGGTTAGCTTCTTTACGTAGGCGTTATCCTCTCAATTTGAAATTGACGCTTAATATCCCAGAGTCCACTGAATCCGTACAAGTCGTACTAGGTTCGCTTTCATACCGCCAACATCTTTGCACTAACCTACAGGGTTAATTCGTTCGGGCGCCACAGTAAAAAGACTTGCTGCGCCAACCGGTTATCGAACCCTGAATCTTCCAACTGGCCATCCGACTCTCTACCGTTGAGCTACTGGGGCGAAATTGCAGGTTCTTATTGCCGAAGTGGACTCAGCAACTGTTTCAGAAAACCTATTCTCTTGGCTATTTTTTAATTCTCTCTGTTCGTAAAGTTTGGCGCTAAAATTCATCAAATAATTGCCAACTTGACGGACTTATTAAAAAGTCGCCAAATTGTCGAAAATTCAATATTTTAGAACATCTATCACATAAGTCAGCTTCGCAAGTTCATATTGTGTATGACGCAAATTCAAAAGCTGAAAATGGTTTTGTATTTATTTATTTATTGATTTATTACAAAGGCCGTCCAGCTCACCCCAAAAGTGTTGTTGAGACCCAGACCGTCCGACCTACCAGAAAGATGTAGAAGACCCAGGCCGTCCGACTCATCCTGAGGACTTGAGTATTTAATTGCACGACCGGGAAAAAAGTTAGCGGAAGCCAACTCCCGGGGCGGCCAACGTCCGACGGTCTGGGGCAAAGTTTATTTAAGTTTCAAAAAATATACATTGAGGTTACAAGGAGTTGTACAAAGAGGTGAAGATGAGTTAACATTTTGATGATTAGATGATATGATTAAATATAGATGACATGATATGTAGCAAGATGGCATGATATTAAACATGATGTTTGATGACAGTTGTAGATGATTAGATGAGAGGATTGAAGAATGATGACATGTTTAAGGATTGATGACAAGTTATTTTGCGTGAAGACAAAAATGAAAATGAAGACATGAATAAAATTGAGGATGACATTATATAAAATTGAAAAGAAGAAAAATTATATGATATTTTGCTGATGAAAAAAAATGGTGGTAAGAAAATGACTAGGGTAAATTACAAAAATATCATTCTACTACTAATGATATATATGAAACCAGTATAAAGTAATAGGATGTAATACGAAACATGGTATAATTATTGCTTATCAAGGTTGGTATACAAAACACAAACAACCGACAGCTCAAACAAGGGACAAAACGCACAAGTACTACAACAAAACGAGCAAAGAACAAGCAGCTTAAACAAAGACAAAAACACTAACAAACGACGACACCACCGGGAAAGTAAGAGGGAGGAGTCACCGGCCAGAGATAAAAATTGAAAGCAGAAAAACCCCAGGCTGATTAAGAGATATTATTTGAAAAATGAATGGTTCAGAATTCAACTACTTTTATTCATACGCCTTACTTACAAGTGCAGCGTCTTTATAGCTGCCTTCGTAGAAGAGTTCAGCCCCGCATACTAGGCTAGCGTCATTTCGGTAACATAATATATTTGTATATGCCAACTCCTCCGTCCTAAATTATAGTCTTTAAGGGTTACCGGAGATAGTGCAGTCTATCAGGAGGTTTCCGGATTCTAACGGATAGCAGTAATGGCACTTTTGGTATCGTCAGTGCAATGGGTTCCTTTGATTCGATTGAGGCTACTGGACTTGAAATTATGGTTTCAAATTCGGGATCAGGAGTCTCGACGAGCTTTGGTACGGTTTTCGAAGTAGGGGTTTGGAACTTCTTAGAGGACTCGCCCAATTCTGTCATGGTTGATGCTGCAGGGACTCTTTGAGATTTTCAAAAATATCCTTCATTGTAGGATCCAGATCATGCATCTCCATAGGTTCCATCTCATCAGTGGAATACGATCCCGCTTTACGTAATTGCTCAACATGCCTCCTCCAGATCACGCTTCCTGCTTGAACACTGTAAGATAATAAACCATTATTACTAATCACTGTTCGCAATTTCCATTTTTTCGCTCCGGAATAGTTTCTTACTGCCACTTAGTCTCCATCTTTAAATTCGCGACAATTAGGTTCCTTGTTACCCACATGATCTATTAAGTTAGTATTAATATGTCCGACCTAGTTCTAATGCACCTTTTTTAAAAACAGCATAGGAGGCTCATTTGTTTCGGAATGGGGGTGTTACTCGGTAGTGTAACAAAAATCTCTGTTTAAATCGCCATGGCCGTTTAGGCTAGATTATAAGGAATCTTTAAATATTTGAACTACAATTTCAGACTAACTATTGGTTGTTGAATGGTAAGGGACAAATGCAATATATTTAATATTATTCATTTTCATGAATTGACAAATTCATAACGCGTCGAACTATCCTCCAGGAATACAGCACAGGCTAAAAAGTATTCGCAGTTGTTCTACGGTAAGACTAAAAGTAATATTTTTCATGAGAATTACCTCAATCCATTTCGAATAAGGGGATCGGAAATTACAAGAAACATTTTTTCTAAAAATGGTCCAGCATGATCTATGTGCATTCTTTGCCAGGGACATTCGGCCATTCCCATGGATGTCGATGCGATTTTAGAAATTCCTTTCTATTTTTCATGCACGCTGTGCAATTCATTACGTAGTTTTGAATATCTATATATATTCCATGACAATAATAAAAACTTTTAGCAATTTGTTTTATTTTTACAATACTTGGACGGTTTGTATGTAATTCTTCTAATACTTGCCTCCTATATTTTTGTGGAATGTAAACTCAATCTCAAAGCATCATACAACCTTGTTGTAATGAAAATTAAGTTTCTTTAACCTTCCAAGGAGGGGGGAAATTGCTTCCAGTTTGTACGCAATTGTACAATTGTACAAGATGAGGGTCAGATTTAGTGGCTTTGATTATGTCTTTTACCGGTATAGGAAATACTTCAATTTAAATTATGTTAACCTTTTCCTTACGGCGGTACAACAGTTGCACCCCTGAAAATCTCTTCTTCTAGAACGGCTTACTGATTTGAAAATTCAATGTGCAATTGCTGACCATTGATGAGTCTTGCGGTCTTGATTTTGTAATTATTTCATTACCTGTATATAAGCTGTATGCATATTTAATATCAATAAAAACAGTCACTTTCTTCATGGTGCTCTGTTTTTTTTACAAAAAAAATGTATATTAATTTATATATATATATATATATATATATATATATATATATATATATAAAATTGTAAATCCAATGTTAGAATGTAAGTAGTAACTCATAATACACTATCCCAAAATTTTCTACAAAATACAAAGAAATAAAAGAAATTCAACCATAAAGATGAAATTATAAAGCGTAATGCAGGTCATAAAGACAAAGACAATCAACAAATTTCAAAGGTGGGGTATGAAAATAGGAAAACAAAAAAATCATGCCAAAAAGCTTGCACGTGGAAGAACTTTAGGCTTAAGATAAGTTCATTTCGAAAAATTCTTTTCAAGTTTCATATATCCCTACGAAATGAACACAAAAATGCTTGTTTCTGAAACACAAGATAGATTTTATCTGTAAACTTCTGTTATATGGACGACAAGCATTTAGATTGGAAAAATAAAGAAAACATAAATACCTTAAAATACACTTCATTAGTACAACCATGACGAGCAAAATATGACTAGACCAATGTTGCCATATGCAGAAATGAAAAGATGTGATTTGCTCTTGCCAAAGAGAATAATAAATACCGTACTGCGTAAAATCAATAAAATGAGATATTCTATAATTAAAGCTGCAAGATAAAAAGTTGAAAATATAATAAATTCAAGCGATATATATATATATATATATATATATATATATATATATAATTCTTTAAATCTGGACGCATTACTTTAAACGGTCTTTTCTTTAACAAATTAAAGTTCATATTCATTTGATACAGATTTACAAGATAATCAACCAATTGCAGTTTAATATTGCTTAGAATTTTGTGAGATTAAGATTGCACATAAACTTCCCTTTAATAGTGAAACACAAATACTCGTTTTCCCGTAAAGTATAAAATTAAAATATTTTTAACCAATCAGCATGGGAAAAAAAAGCCTTTCATCTAAAATGTTTTAGTTTATTTCTCAGTATCCATCAACCCTCAGTGTTGATGATATCTCTTACAAAATTTCAATTCACTTAATTGAAACCTTTTTTGACATTTTAATTTAAACGTGAAATTCTAGAACAAAAATCCGTGATTCGAAAATACTCCATTCTCGTGCTTTCAACGATGAAAGCTGCAATTAAAAGCATTACTTCAGTCGACAAATTTGGGGGGATTTGAAAACAGTAATTACCCTTTAACAATTAAGCAACTATGGATCGCCATAAAGAAAATGATCGTATTTCAAAAGCTGCAACTTTGTGACGTCAGTTGAAACTCGATGTTATGGCAAAATAGTGGAAATTACTTCAGTTTTAATAGTCAATGAAGATTTATAACTTCCAAGATACATAACTTTTATAAGAGTAATATCAAATATTTGGTAAAAAGTCATGTTTTTGAAATAAAATTTCTAATTTAAAACTCTACTAGGCCGAAACCGAATATTCTGAATAAGTCCAATATTTGGTTTCTGAATAGTTACAAATACGATGACAGCCCAGTGGTTAGAGCGAAACACCCCATTGATTAGAGTACTCGGAGGTCTTAAGGTTGGGTCTTGACCGGACTGAAACTGTCCCCGTGTTCACGCAGAGTACGAACACATTAAATATGTGGGTCTGAATGTCGTACGGAGAAATTGTTGGAACGGGAAAAAGGGTACGTCCCTGTGGATGCCGCCCACATTAAACTAGGTGGCAATGTCCCGGCCGTTAAAACATACACCTTACTGTTTCGGGTAGGTCGAGTGGTCTGAATTGAAGAAAAAGAAAAGAATCGGCTGATATAATATTAACCAAATATTCGTTTCCATTCTGACTCATTATAATTTTAAATAGTCTAAAAAATAATCAAGCTACAAAAGGTATGCTCTGTTGCGAGCAGTATAGCTTGTTGCAAGCAGTACAGTCAATATTTGCCATGTTTGATTGTGTCAACTAGCAATAATGGTTCTTGCGCGATCAATACCTTATAATAGAGGTTAATCAAAATCGTAGATCTACAAATCAGACTGTGGCCGCCTTCCTTGACCTGTCTAAGGCCTTCGACAGGGTTTGGAAAAACAAACTCCTTTGCAAACTATATAGCAACTTTAATATCAGGGGCAAATTCTTGTCGTGGCTCGCTGACTTTTTAAGGGCCAGGTATATTAGAGTGAAGTTTAAAGACAGTGTTTCTGGAAGATTCAGACTGAATCAGGTTATTCCCCAGGGTTCTGTGCTTAGCCCTACTCTGTTCTCTCTTTTTATTGCTGGTATAGAGACAGGGACTAATTCCAATCACTACATGGGATTGTATGCGGATGATATAATTATATGGAGCAGCAAATCAAGTATCACTTCTACCCAGGAAGATATTAATTCCACCCTCCTTGATTTCGAGAATTTCGCTGCGGAGCATAATGTCGTTTTTAATCCCTCTAAGTCTGTTTCCAGTGTATTTACCACCAATAGGCATCTGTATAACCTGGAGCCTGACATCTTTCTTCTGGGTAGGAGACTAAATTGTGAAAAACATCACAAGTATTTGGGGATCATTTTGGACCAGGAGATACCTAGCCGTTGTCATATAGAAAACTTGGTTTTGAGAGGTAAACAGAGACTCAGAATTTTGAAATATATTTCTGGTAGAGATTAGGGTGCGGATAAGCCGACCCTGAGAAACACACACACTGCTCTTATTCGACCGATCCAGGAGTACGGTGTTCAGGTCTGTCAGGCTGCCTCTGTCAGCAACTTAGATAAACTGGAAAGGGTTCAGCTTTCTGCTGCCAGGGCTATCTATAACTGGTCTCCGCAATAGCTACCCGAGGGACATACTACTGTATGAAGCTGACCTCCAACCCCTCAGGCTTCGGAGTAGGTTTCTCCTGGCCAAATATTTTGCAAAGCTCATCAATTATGGAGATCACCACAGAACCTCTAATCATGTGCGTGGCTGGAGCAACAATCGCCGTCTTAAGAGAGAAAGTCCTCTTTGCCGCTCTGAAATTTAGGGTTGTCTGCAAAGCGAAGTTAAACATGTCGCCCTGGCCTGCTGTATGGAGGTTACTGCTTCGTTTCATGATCGGGTCTTTTTCAGGACTGAACTCTGCTCATACACTAACAAAGACACGCAGCATCCGGATTATCTTAAAGTGCTCGCTTTGGAAACTATTTATAAAATGCCCTGTGACACGTTGCAGATTTATACTGATGGAAGTAGGGATGATGGTGCCATCTCTGGTAGAGGGGTTTACATCAAGCAGGGGAATGGCATTAGGACATGTAGAAGAAACCCCAACTACTGCTCAGTTTTTCGGGCGGAACTCATAGCCATTGAGGAGGCCTTGAGTTATTGTGTCAAAGAGGGAGTCAATACAGACAACTGGATCCTCAGTGATAGCGGTAGTTCTATTCAGCACCTGGCTGAATGGTGGAGACATGGTGACGGAACGACAGTGAATATTGTTCAGCATTTGGGTTACTTGTGTGCCCATAATAGGATATTTTTTCAATGGGTGCCATCTCACGTAGACATTTACGGTAATGAGGTTACGGATGGTCTGGCCAAAGAGGGCAGCCTTAGGAGTTCAATTGACGGTGGCTATATTTCTTTCTGGGAACTTGCCTCACGAGTCAAACTTCAAATCAACTCCACTTGGAGAAAGGTCCCCCCGTGCATGAGTGGTATGATTTCAGCCGCCCTGGTGCTGCTTTGATTGGGGCAGGCAGTAGGGGAGATCAGACGGCTCTGGCCAGACTCCGCAGCGGCCATCTTCGTGCTCTTCGGCATGTGTTGGGCTCTAAGGTTTATCCCCTTTTCCCGAAGTGCAATTTGGCTCAGGCATCTCCTGCCCATGCCTTGACATGTATTGGATGCCAGAGGAGTCAGCTGCACTCCAGTCCTGGAGTAGTTCTTCATCTTTTGAAGACTCACGGGTTCATTGACTTGACCTGATGTTGCTGTCGGCCAAGTGGGATAAGAAACAACAACAACAGAGTTTAATAGTTTAATTTGTGCCAAAATTGTACAAGTATACAAACTTTTCCTAAAATGTCAACAACCTCTTAATTATTAAGAACACGATAGATTTAAAATGTTCACACTTCAACCTAGGCATGTTGACAGTTTAATTTGTGCCGAAATTATACACATATATAAACTTTTTCAGAAATGTATCTCCTTTAATCCATTTCTCCCGACGATTGACTTCCGAGGGAAATTCAAAAAGATTTCTAGTATTTCATGCTATTTCATGTACGAAAGGACACTACACAATATTTCTTCTAAAGGGAGATTTACACACCACTTGCTATCATTTGAAATATCTTTCGTAAATTTGTTATTCTGTCTTGTATTGTGTTAAACATTGTACTTGATATATTTTATGAAATTCAACACTACCCTTAAATGATACAGAAAAGAAACATAAAAAGAGGAGGAAACCCCTCCCCTTTACTTTTTGTCTTGGGTCCGCGGCTTGACTTGGTACCCAGGCCCAAAATTGGATGGGGGGAAGGAGGCTGTACCTGGGTAGAAATAGTCACCAAATTAGAAGACATTTTTTAAAACTACTTCTTTAAACTTTTTATTAGAAATCATTCGCCGGTGTGAATTGTGCAACGCCACCCTTGGCCGTCACTTTGAGCATCGACTTTAAGCCTTTCTCTGGTGTAAATACAAGTAAATGGGATTGTAGAACTTATGATTACGTTAATTCTCCGTATTTTCACTACTGAAAGTCCAACATTAACTTTACGATTTTCTGACACTCACAGTGGGATGCGACCCCAGGTTCCACAGTAAATATTGTTCGTCTTGATGGTCACTATCACCCCTGTTATTTTGTCAAAACAATTTACCCTGTATATAGTGACTGTTAGCAGGTAGAACTCGATAGTGTATTTTTAAAGACAAATAAAGACGAGCATAAAGGTAGAGATAAACATATTTTAAGAATATTTTATAAATGTCTTATTGCACGTTCACAACGTCATTATAAAGCATTCCAAGAATTTTTGCCGTTATTCAGTTTTTACACGCCTCTTTTGACAGTTGGGAACAGGTTTTGACGGTTTTTTGGCAGAGCTGTGTGGTGGATGTTTTCTTTTCTGTGTCTTTTTTTCAGTGTTTTCTTTTCAGTTATCCCTTCGGGTTTTACCACAGATCTTGAGCATGTTGTATTACTTTTGGAAATGGACCTTCCATATCTGGTGGTGTTTCTGTTACTTCTCTTCATGCCTTTTGTAACCGGCACATGTTTCTCACTTCCTCTAGACTTTGATCAGGATCGATGGCTGCCACGACATGATGCTCTCCTTTTCAGACCTATTTGGCGAGGGTTATCGCCTCTATTTTCAAGCTCGCCCAGTAATGCTATCATATTTTAACCCTCGACGTGTGTATTTCGTGCCATATCACGCGGCATTAATGTTTGAATTGCAGCAACAATATCCCGGATTGTAACTTATTACTGTACACTTATTATAGGCTGCAAGATGTTGTGTTCTTGCACATATGACACTTGATAGTCTTGACAAAATTACACATCTGTTCTTTTTTTGTATCCAACTGGATCTTACAGGTCGGAAATATGGTTTTTGATAACCGAACAATTCGTTTTCTAAACATATCTCCATCCCTAGCTTTCTTATCCATAATTTGGCGTTGCAGCAACTCATCCGCTTTAGAAAGAGCAATGCCCGTTTTGTAGTCAAGTCCTCCTGCTGAATATTTCTCAGCGGCACACCGGCCATTTTGAGTGGCAATTTCCCATCTGGCTCCACGCAGCATGTCACGTGAAGCAGCTTGCAAGTCCATAACAGCATATCTCCGTTTAGATCTAAACGTCTGTAGGCATCGATCTATCAAAAAGTAAAACGAAATTTTGTAAATTATATTTTTACTTTCCCTATATACATAGTATAATGTATAAAGAAAGTATTGTGACAGAGGCGAAAATTCGAAATCGAGTTTTCGACTGGAGAGCACGCTTCAAGCATCCCTGATCACGAATCAAACATTTTAGAGGTGATGTCTGTGTGTGTGTCAATGAGTCTGTGGAAATGATATCTCACGAACGAATGGAGCGATTCGAATAAAATTTAGTACCAAAATTACAAACCGTGAATACTGGAATCCTGTTGGTTTTAAACACAATCGAATGTTAAGAACCCCCTAAATTTTCGAGTGAAATATTGAAAAAGACCATCAAAAAATTAGAACCTGTAACAAAGTTACGCAAATAAATATTTCTTATGTAATTTTTCCTTGGAAAACGTTGACATAAACTTTAGAGCGCTAGCATGAACCTTTCTTTTGTTTTACACTTTAACATATACAAGATTAACTATTATAAATTACATTATTACTTTCCTTATATACATATAATGTATAAGTAAAGTATTGTGACGGGGTCGAAAATTCGAATTCGAGTTTTCGACGGGAGAGCACGTTTCAAGTATCCTTGAATACGAATCAGACGTTTTTAAGATGATGTCTGTGTGTGTGTGTGTGTGTGGTCAGTGAGCCTGTGGAGACGATAACTGACGAACAAATGGACCTATGCAAATGACATTTGGTACAAATATTACAATCCATGAATACTAGAAGCCTATTTTCTTTATACGCAATCGAATGTTCAGAACCCCCCTAAATTTTCGACTGAAATTTTGAAAAAAACATCCAAAAATTAAAACATTTAATAATGTCACGCAAATAGTCATTTCTTATGTAATTTTTATTAGAATACGATCGAGAGAAATTTCAGAACGCTAGCGTGAACCGTTCTCGAGATATTGCAAATTAAAAAAAAATATCAAAAAATCATATAAAATAAAAATAAAAATATTACCTATTGTTTAATATGTTCACTTTACATAAGTAATACCATGCGATAAATAGGGTGACATCATTCTCAGTTAGTTCCATTCATAGCTAGTTCCATTTATGTGAAAATATACTTTAGGTAATAATTTTGTATTTGGAGGCTAATAATCATTTATCTGCTACAAGAATAACTTACAGCTCCGTCCATAACGCTTGGCGAGATTTTGACGGTATGTCGCCAACTTGGTGACTTTTTTAAATGTTGCTAAATTAACGAAAATATCTCCAAATTAATAAAAATGACGCTAAATTAATGAAAATGAGGACTAGATGCTGAAAGTTCAATATCTTGGAAAGACCATAAACATAGACTATAAGAATAACACATTTCTTCGTTCGACCGTAACGTTTGGAGAGAAATTTAGCGGAATGTTGCCAACTTGGCGACTATTTTAAATGTTGCTAAAATGACGAAAATGTCGCCAAATTGATAAAAAAAATGACGTCAAATGGAAAGTAATATCTCCCAAATTCTGTTTTCCGTCATACGACGGGCATACCTTCTAGTATATAAGAAATACTCTTCTCTCCGTTTGTCTATAACACTTGGTGATGCATTTAGAAAACTCACAAGAAAATGTTCCCAAGCCAAACTCATAGAATTCGACAAAAATTTGACAGGTGTTAGAAGTTATAGAAAATACATATTTTGGAAATTGGCTGCTGAATTGCATTAGGCGAGGAGTGCAATAATGTTGAAAATTGGGTTTGGAGTTGCCAGAACCGTACATTTAGCATCAATTGACGATTTTGCATTCTTGTAAATTGACAAACCATGTAATGTGTTTATAGTACTATCAAAATGCATTTTATGCTGCATTTAGAGGGGTAAACACTTGATAAATAGCTTCTTAAAAACTACCACTTGAAAAACAGAAAATGCTTGTATTAGTACAGAAGATTACTTGTATTAGTACTGTGGTATATAATTAATAAGAGATATAACTGTTGGCAAATTATTACGGTCGAATAAAATGGTTAATTTCTTTCTAAATTGAAAGTGTTGCAAATATGAGGCTCATTGAAGAAATGCATAAAACAGACACATATTTTACACCGGCTACACCGAACGAATATTTAGGATGCACAGTTTTGTTTCCCGCAATCAAGTACGTTGTTTGCAGTAGATATGAACTCAACAGGATTTTTGAAATAACCTGGATGGTTTTCTGTGTATGAGCATGCATGCCATGAATATTTCCACATGTTAACGTTGCGTGGTAAAGAGAACTGGTTGTGTGCAATGGATTTTCACTTTAAATATATTGTCTCGATGAAACAAATCGATTTGTAATTGTGCAGTCATAACTAAATCTGAAAATTTTCGAACGAAACTTTTCCGAACCCAAAATCCGTACCTATCAAGGGATTGCATTAGATGAGTGGTTTTAGGTGGCATGACAAACGCATGAACGATTTTACCCGGTGACGTAGACATCAATCAAATCGTTGTGTTTGAAGGGTGATCAAGTATTCACTAAAAGTACGGTTTCATCTGGTGTGTTTTTAAAATACACTTCCGATAAATATTCGCGCAGTTCTTTTGATATCATTTTCCCCGATTTCGAAGCGACGGTATAAATATTGTCAGCCTGAAACATTTTCTGCCTCATTTGGGTTCCGAATTATCCTTTAGGTTCAGAATACACAATAAATAAAGACGATAGCAGCATTCCATCTTTGCTGGTTGTTGGCATTACAGTATATGAATAGGGCGTAGCATGGATAGATTGTGCAGCACTTTCAATCTGTTTTGATCCCAACAAATCAAGCGCTCTCCCTGAATGAATTTCTTTATTAAATCCCGATTTATCAGTATTAAACATCTGGTTATCGTTTAACTGCGAATCTTTAAAAAAATACGTGCATCATTTAAAAAATACTTGTGAAGCATTTGCAATATGGTGCTCTTCATATATCTGCTTTTGAGAGACAATTTTAGTAATTTTTCTGCTAAAAATTCTATATTTCTTTTTAAAATTCAGGAGCCATTTACCGGAAGCTTTGAATGGCACTTTTAGGAAGAGAGCTTTATTACAAGCCCAGCTTTTCAAATTCGAATCATGCACATTTACACGCATGTTTAACCTGCACCTTATCTCCTGAAACTTTTTAAAAACACATTTTTTTTAATTTCGCATAGTTTGTGCCTCTTATCAACGAATTTGTTGATTTGATTTTCCCACAAATACATTTGGGACAGATTTTTTACAAATATATACCTGTTTTGAACACATTGCAGTGTGCGATATTTCATTTTTTTACTGCTACGCCAGTATTCAACAACTGTTCGTTTTGCTTCAAATGGAATACGCTGGACTTCCTCATTTTCTACCTCCTCACCCACAAACATTTGATTATTTTCATCTATAATGTCAAAATCAGACATTATATTTACCTGCATGGTTGCTATCTTTCCCGCTATGTAATCTTAAGCCATTTTTAATGAAAAAAAATCTTATGTGGGCAGCACATGACTTTCCTTATATAATGCAATGAATTTACTACTTTAAAAGTAAAAAATAGATTATTTTTATAGTAGATATTTATATTATTTCGAAGATATTGAATTTTCGTCAATTAGTCATCATTTTCATTGATTTAGTGTCATTTTTATCCATTTGGCGAGCTTTTCGTTAATTTAACAACATTTAAAAAAGTCACCAAGTTGGCGATATTCCCTCAAATTCGTCACCAAAATCTCGCCAAGCGTTATGGACGGAGAAATACGTTATTCTTATAGCAGATAAATGACTATTGGCGTTCAAATACAAAAGTATTACTCAAAGTATCTTTTTCCATGAAAGCAACGAGCTAGATCCACGAGAATGATGTCACCAAATTTATCGCATGGTATTACGTATGAAAATTGATCATGTTTCTCAATAGGAAATATTTTTTTTTATTTCATACGGTTTTTTGATAATTTTTTTTAAAAATGTGCAATATCGAGAATGGTTCATACTAGCTTTCTAAAATTTATGTCAATCGTTTTCTAATGAAAAATTACATAAGAAATGTCTATTTGCGTATCTTTATTAGAGGTTATGAATTTTTGACGATTTTTTCAAAATTTGACTCGAAAATTTAGGGGGTTAGGCTTGTATACATGGAGACACTAGTGCGCCGGCGCCATAAGTTAAAGCTCTTCCTTGACTTGGTGTCAGACAGTCATCTATCAGCATTACCATCTCAACTCTACGATTTTGCTATTTGCCATTGAATGAATCTTGATATTTTAATTTTATTTCATACCAGCCGCCTTCGGCGACCAGCCTGTTCGCTATCCTTGAAAATTCTGACAGTAGCAATCTCTCTGGCGCCATAACCCCGTGGAGTTAACAAAGTTTCTTTTAGGTTAATGACGTTAAAATTAATAATGTACTTTTAGTGGGAAAAATAATGTTCTAGGGTTTTTTTAAATTTATTTGTAAAGTGAATTTATTCTAATGTTTGTGAACTGTGAGATTCTGAGAATTTCTGTACCTGTAACCCTAGGAAGGGGATCCCTTTGACGATTTTGCTATTTGCTATTGAATG
Organism: Amaurobius ferox; assembly: GCA_951213105.1. NCBI lineage: Eukaryota > Metazoa > Arthropoda > Arachnida > Araneae > Amaurobiidae > Amaurobius > Amaurobius ferox. The sequence goes on from OX578135.1 coordinate 99,953,407, forward strand.
AATCTTGATATTTTAATTTTATTTCATACTAGCGGCCTTCGGAGACCAGCCTGTGTTCGCTACCCTTGAAAATTCTGATCGTGGCAAACTCGCTGGCTCCATAACCCCGTGGAGTTAACAGAGTTTGTTTCAGTTTAATGACGTTAAAGCTAATAATGAAATTTTTAGATTTTTTAAATTGATTTGTAAAGTAAATTTATTCTAATGTTTGTGAACTGTGAGATTCTGAGCATTTCTCGTACCTGTAAGCCTAGGAAAGGGATCCCTTTGATGTGTACTCACAGCCGAGATCATCTAGCTGCTCCCATGTTTTTTTTATAGAGGTATGCTCCTTTATTTTTTTATAGAGGTATGCTCCTTTATTTTTTTATAGAGGTATGCTCCTTTATTTTTTTATAGAGGTATGCTCCTTTATTTTTTTATAGAGGTATGCTCCTTTATTTTTTTATAGAGGTATGCTCCTTTATTTTTTTTTTACATAAATGAAATTGTACCCGTTTGTCTGCATTTTTAGTGTTGCATCGCAAATGACATGAAAGTATTTTTGAGACTGATGATGTTAAATGTGAATTCAGTATTTAAGAAATAATGATGCTGTTTTAACGATGCTGCTCAGCGAAAAAAAATTTTGTTTAAAGATTGTCCCCACCACCACCCGATGCATAAATGCATCGCGACAATCTCCATAATTTTCTTTTTAATTATTTTTATTTCTTCAGTGCTTAGTTTTTTCATTGTGGCCCCAACCCGACCCGATGTAAATAATAGATCGCCACAATTTAATCCAGCATAGTGAGCCAAAAATCTTATAAAAAGCAATCAATATTTCGGTTTTTAATTGTCCCTAGTCCAAAAACCGTACAAAAAGCAAACACTTATTCGGTTTTTAATTGTCCCTAGCCCAAAAATCCGTATAAAAAGCAATCACTGATGACATTTGCAAATGTAATTTAATATCCAAGCGAATATCCTCATCAAGATATTCGTATGGTTATCAAGAGCATGGCCCAAATATACCAGCCAGATAGCACCAAACACTAATTCGGATTTAATTGTCGTTAGACCAAAAACCGTCCGCATAGCAACACCGTGCGTCTGCGGGCGCATGTGGGTGAAAAATCGAACTGCTTTCGCCGTCTCGCCGAGAAATTGAAAATGATGACTTCTTTAAAATCCGGATCCTGCGGATATTTTTTATTATTTCTTTATCAGATTCGGCTTGTAAGAATGCCTGATGTTTAAGCTTTCTAAAAGTGTAAATTATTAATCGAAATTGTCGGTACTTGTCCCGCCCCGAGGATTTATAAACGAAACTTCGTTTTTTTGAGCCGAAAGTGACTTTTGTTTTAAAATCTTTAAAAATATTGGAATTTGTCACTGAGATTTGAAATTGATATATTTTTACTCGCAATTGTCTGCTCTTTCCGGCCGTGTGAATTATTTTTCTCTAAGACGTCTGGCTGGCGGTGAAAAAAGGGGGGAAAAGCGAAAAAACGGTCGAAATTGCATTAAACATTAAATAACAAAAAAAAACATTAACTAACATTACATAACAAAAAAATTTTAAAAATCGGTTCTCACGTGTCACCTCCCCCCCCGGGTCTCCAATTGCCAAATTTCGTAGCTCTGCGACGCGCGGTCGTTGAGCCTACAGTGTATAAGACACACACACACGCACAGACGTTACCTTTTATTATTATATAGACTAGCCGCCTCCGGCGACCAGCCTGTTCGCAATCCTTGAAAATTCTGACCGCGGCAAACTCGCTGACGCCATAACTCCGTGGAGTTAACAAAGTTTGTTTTAGTTTAATGACGTTAAAACTAATAATGAAATTTTAAGATGAAAAGGAATGTTCTGGGGGGGGGGGGGGGTTCTTGAAAATTGATTTGTAAAGTGAAATTATTCTAATGTTGTGAACTGTGAGATTCGGAGGATTTCTGTACCTGTAACCCTAGGAAAGGGATCCCTTTGATGTGTACCCACAGCCGGGATCAGCTAGATGCTCCTATGTTTTTTTATAGAGGTATGCTTCTCTATTTTTTGCTTTACATAAATGAAATTGTATCCGTTATTGCATCGCAAATGACATGAAAGTATTTTTGAGTCTGATGATGTTGAATGTGAATTCAGTATTTAAGAAATAACGATGCTGATTAATCGATGCTGCTCAGCGAAAAAAATTTTGTTTTAAAGATTGTCCCCACCACCACCCGATGCATAAATGCACCGCGACATTCTCCATAACTTTCCTTTAATTTATTTTTTTAATTCTTCAGTGTTTCGGTTTTTTTATTGTGGTCCCAACTACCACCCGATGTAAACAATACATTGCCACAATTCAATTCAGCATAATGAGCCAAAACCCTTATAAAAAATCTGATGTGGGCAACACATGACTTTCCTTATATAATGTAATGAATTTACTACTTTTACAGTTAAAAAAATCTGATGTGGGCAACACATGTCTTTCCTTATATAATGCAAAGAATTTACTACTTTTACAGCTAAAAAAAACGTTATTCTTATAGTAGATATTTATATTCTTACCATGATATTAAATTTTCTTCAATTAGTCGTCAGTTTCATTGATTTAGCGTCATTTTCATCAATTTGACGAGATATTTGTTAATTTGGCAACAAATAAAAATGTCGCCGAGTTGGCGACATTCCACCAAATTATTCGCCAAAATCTCGCCAAGCGTTATGGACATAGAAATAAGTTATTCTAACAGCAGATAAATGACTATTGGTGTTCACATACAAAAGTATTACTCAAAGTATCTTTTTTCCTGAATGGAACGAGCTAAATCCACGAGAATGATGTCACCAAATTTATCGCATGGTATCACATATGAAAAGTGAACATGTTTCTCAATAGGAATTATTTTTTTTTTATTTTATATAAGTTTTTGATAAATTATTTGAAAAATGTGCAATATCTCGAGAATGGTTCATGTTAGCGGTCTAAAATTTATGCCAATCGTTTTCTAATGAAAAATTACATAAGAAATGTCTATTTGCGTAACTTTATTAGCGGTTTTGATTTTTTGACGATTTTTTTCAAAATTTCATTCGAAAATTTTGGGAGGTTCTGAACATTCGATTGCGTATAAAAACAATAAGCTTCCAGTGTTTATGGATTGTGATTTTTGTACCAAATTTCGTTCGAATCGGTCCATTCGTTCGTCAGTTATCGTCTCCACAGACTCACTGACACACACACACAGACATTACTTCAAAAATGTTTGATTCGTGATCAGGGATGCTTGAAACGTTCTTTCCCGTCGAAAACTGGAATTCGAATTTTCGACCCCGTCACAATACTTTCCTTATACATTATGTATATAAGGAAAGTAAAAGCAAACACTAATTCGGTTTTTAATTGTCTCTGGGCCAAAAACCGTACAAAAACAAACACTTATTCTGTTTTTAATTGTCTCTAGGCCAAAAACCGTATAAAAAGCAATCACTGATGACATTTGCAAATATAATTTTTATATCCATGCGAATATCCTCATCAGGATATTCGCATGGGTATCAAGAGCATGGCCCAAATATATCACTCCGACACCACTAAACACTAATTCGGTTTTTAATTGTCCCTCGGCTAAAAACTGTCGCCATAGCAACACCGTGCGTCTGCGTGCGCATGCGGATGAAAAATCGAACTTCTTTCGTCGTTTCGAAATCGCCGTCCTGAAATTGAAAATCATGACATCCTGCGGCTATTTTTTCTTATTTCTTGACCAGACTGGGCTTGTAAGAATGCCTGGTGTTTGAGCTTTCTAGAAATGTAAATTATTAGTCGAAATTGTCGGTACTTTTCCCAACGCGAGGATTTAAAAACGAAAGTTCGTTTTTTTGAGCCGAAAGTGACTTTTGTTTTAAAATCTTTAATAATATTAGAATTTGTCCCTGAGATTTGAAATTGATATATTTTTACTCGCAATTGTCTGCTCTTTCCGGACGTGTAATTTGTCTTTTTCTAAGACGTCTGGATTGTGGAAAAAAAAGGGGAAAAAGGGGGAAAAACGGTCGAAATCGAATAAAACATTAAACAACAAAAAAATAATTCAAATTTTAAAAAATCGGTTTTTACGTGTGACTCCCCCCCCCCTCGGGTCTCCGATTGCCAAATTTCGTATCTCTACGACGCGCGTCGCTGAGCCTATAGTGTATGAGACACACAGACAGACAGACATTGCCTTTTATTATATGGAGTAGCCGCCTTCGGCGACCTGCCTATTCGCTACCCTTGAGTATTCTGATCATGGCAAACTCGCTGGCGCCATAACCCCGTGGAGTTGTTGAGATCCAGACTATCCGACCTACCAGAAAGGTGTAAGGTAACTATTTGGACGGCCAGGAAATGCCACCCAATTTAGACCGGAACCCAGTGGTGGAGGCATCCACAGGGACCGTACCCTCCTTCCCCTACCACCAACCTCTCGGAAGGACTTACGGACCCACATGTTTAACTTGATCGTACTCCGCGTGATAGCGTCATTAGCTGAATATTTCAGAAATGAAGCTGGAATTTTCATGAACGCCTGTAATTACGACTTTTCTGATAGTTTGCCGAAATTATCAACAAAGTAGCTGTGAAACGAATGAGCAAAGTTTGCAAAATGTTTTACAGTGTAGAAAAACTTTTGATGGTCTGCGGTCCATTTGTGATAAGCCACATGATTTTATGTGGCACGCCGAATGTTGTAAAACAGCATTATGAACCTCACTACCAAAGTGAAAATACATTTTGTCAGGGTATATCCTCTGGAATCATGGGTGTATCCTCAGTATACAAGAATGGGTCCAGATTTCTGGATAACAGCCGCTCTATTAAAAGGTCCAGTAAGCGTAAAATGGAGAAATATATAGCTTATATAAATCTAGATATCTTAAAAGATTGCAAAACAATTGTCAGGTACAAACAGGGTGATTGAAAAAAGATGGGCCAAATGTTACGATGTGTAGTACACACCAAACCAAACATTTTTCGTCATAGTTTACCGGTTCGGAAATGAAACATAAAGGCGCCCGTGGGCAATTAATAATGAAACCGATGAGGTGAGGTGAAAACACAAGAATGACTTAAAAATTAGAAAATGACAATTAATAAACAATAATTACATTAATGGCTCAAAAGAGCTACCGCCAACCTGAATGCACGTCTCACAGCGGAGATTGGAATTGATGAGCTCTCTCGAACAGACCATGCATGTCGCGCACTTCGGCAGCAGAGGTCGAATTTCTGCAGACGAGTTCCTCTTCAAATTCAAGGGGAGTGCCATAGACGAGACTCTTGAGATATAATGATATGGGGCTCAATCGTCTCAAAAGATGGAGCTGAGAATAACTGCTTCAAGCTGATAAGACCTTACATTCGGTGTTACGAAAATTTGCAAAAAATTTCTTCTTCTTCTTCCACAGATGAAATTTACATACGTGGTTTTCTTCTTCAACCAGAAAATAACAACCAGAATGAGGATTTTAAGCATGCGAATCGGCTGCTTCTCAACGAGTGAGCTCCTCGTAACGCATTTGCGTTTCATTTCCGACCCCCTGAACTATGACGAAAAACGCCTGGTTTGGTGTGTACTACCACCTCGTAAAGTTTGGCTCATCTTTTTTTAATCACCCTGTATAGGTTATATAAATCTAAATATGTTAAAAGGTTACAAAACAATTGCCCGGCACAAGAAAACAGCAATAAAATGCTCAACTCTCTCACGAAGCAGAAGAACATATCTTCATAGAATTGACGCAATCACAATTTGCTTTTATACGTATCACACCAGTCCATCTGAACTAAAGAATCACCAGTTACTATCTATGGAAATTTCTCCACACAAAGTTTTTCTTTTTTGTTTCCTCACCCAAACCGTCAGACCTAACCTAAAGCGTAATGCAACTATTTGGACAGCAGGAACAGTACCACCAAATGTAGACCGAAACCGCAATGAAGGTGGCAACCACAGGGACAGTTTCATCCTTCCTCTAACCCATCAGCTCTCGGATGGAATTCAGGAACCTACAGGTTTATCGCGCCCTGCGTAGACACGAAGATACTTTTGTCCGGAGAATATAAAATCGGGGTTTACCGTGTGCGGTCCCATCGCTTTAAACCACAGGACTATTTCGGCCTCTCTACGCAACTCTTTAACCAATCAATCATTATGAACGAGGGGGGCGACCCCCTCGGAGTTTAGAAGCTGACAGTGTCTTGTAACGGAATCATTTGAAATACATTATGTAAGATTATAACAATACAAAATAAAATAAAACATCATAGGACTGTACGTTATAACTATCAGATGGAAATTCTGGAGGAAATGTTAAAGGACTTACAGTCGTCATTAAGCATAAAAACATACGTACGACACTCAAAGTCAAAAGTGCCCCCCCCCCCCCAAAAGTTAAATCTAATCAAAATAGAACAGAAACTTGATGCGAAAATAAAAAAAAAAAATAGGATGTGGACAGCACATGACTTTCGCTACAGACTGAACTTCACTTTCGCTGGCTATCTGCCATAATTCAATAAATTGAGTCTAATAGTATAAAGCAACATAGATAATTATTTAAAATTACACATAATTTACAGTTTTACTTTAATTTTCGTTCTCATTTAGCAACTGGATGCATGTTTAATGGCGACTAAGAAGGGAAAAAAATATTCATGAAATGAAGGAGAACAGTTAAGTATAAACCAAGCATTTAATTGATTCATTTGAGCACACGTAGCCTTTTATTTTAGATTTTTTTCAATTTTTGTTGTCCATTTCCAAAAATAGGTAGGGTTGTTTTCTTTTTGAATCCTGCCAAAAGCACCAAAGTATAAGCAAATTGATTTATTTACCAATTTTTTTGAAATTCGGTAAATAATTTTTTCAGCTAGAGTAGATGCAAACTTTTTTGGGAACATTTCACAAGAAAAGGCGATTTATTTTTTTTCTAATCGTACCAAAATCTAATCAGCACCAGGGTAACCCCCAAATAATTTATCTACAAAATTTTGTGAAATTTGGTCTATTTATTTTTCAGTAACATACATTGCACAGACAGACAGACCTCGTTCTGAAAATATTATTTTCGGATTCTGGAGTGTAAATTTTACGTATAAATTCGTTAAAAACTGGAGTTGCGATATTCGACACGATTCCAATATTTTCCTTTACTTTAAGATATATTGTAAGTGAAAGAGATGGGAGGAGATGCATCTAAATTACGTTTGAAATGCAGCACATTACAGATACCGAAAGAAAATTGTCGAATATAGAACTAAAAATCTTGCGATTTACACGCAATACAATCACTAAAATACAAAGAAACATTCATGCACTCATATGGTTAATTTACTAATTTCTAAAGATATCATGTAAACATAAAAAAGCGAATTTTTACTTTCTCTGCAATACCTGGTAATGTATAGGGAAAGTATTGGAATTATGTCAAAAATCAGCACTCGAGTTTTCGACGGATAAATACTGTGGGACACATTTAAAAAAACAAACTTAAAGTTGAACTTTAAAATATTAAATTCATTAAGATTGACATGACCGTTAATTCATACATAGTGGAATTAGTATGTAATCGTACATTGCTAGTTGTGCCGCTAAATAAAACCATCCAATTATTTAACTTTCGTGTGAGTCCTGTAAAGGAATTATTAATTATTATAATACTCATTAACTGCACCATTTAAACTTTAACAATAAAACATTTATTAACAACATAAATCTTAATTAAATTCAATTACACTATTTGATTATATTATTTCAGCGGAGGGGACATATGTGACCAAAACGGAAAATACTAAATAGTGGTTATGACCGGATATCATTTTCAATGGGCACATACCTTCAAGTCTGTCTTGGGTTTTGATCATATATCAAATGCTTGCATCAGTTATTTGTACTGGCCATAACTCTTTGGTGTGTGGCTCCTTCTCGTACTCTGATTGCACTCGCACATTAATATATCTCTATTATTTTGGAACCTCTACGGGACAGTCTACAAGTCTGAATTCAGCAAATTCAGTCATCGTCTCCAAGTTACCTTAAGTCGTATTAAAACATCACTGCCTTAAGTCACATTGGTATCTCACTCTCTCAAGTCATGTTAGTTTCTATCTGTTCTAGTCTGCTCTTAAGTCAAATCTTCATAACTGTCTTGTCTCGTTCTCGGGTCACCGGTTATGGTTCCCCCGGGGGGGGGGAGTAACTCCCCCTTTTCTTCCATTTGGCGCATTGAGTTTGACGTAACAATCTTCTATTTTTATTGGTTACTCCTTTAACCAATGGAAACATTCCATATCTCATAAGGCCCAGCTCAGCCCCTCTGTCATGGCCCCCTAAATTTATGGTCTTCTGACATTTAGGTTCACGGGGTGATAGCACTCGGTGCCAGTCAGACTACAAGTATTGTTCGCCGTTTTGGCCACAATAAATATGTACATAAAACTTTCTCATCAAATGTGAGATCTATTTCTGGTTTCACATATCTCCCCTCGGACAAAAACAAAAAAAAATTCAAAACCAATAGAGTTCGAAACAAAGTACGAGTCACTTGCAACTCTTTAATTGACATTTTTCACTGAACAACAGTTCGTCAAGAATTGCAGTGTAACACAGTCTTGCTGTAAACACAAAAGTTTTTAGCACATTATCATACACTAAATATAAAAGTTATGTACTCATCAAATGTATCAGTTCAAGCTTTCAATTGAAGCACAATTAAATTTTGATTATTTTAAAAGATTTTAAAAAATATTTACACAATCACCTGAAATGTTACATACCTAGTCATCTAACTCTTGATATTTTACCACAATTCACATTTTTTTGTACAAATTACACAGTATATTATTTTTACCACAATTCTTTCCATACTTCATGAATTTTCATAATTGATAACTTCATCATATAATACAATATTTTTTCTTAACCTTTAAACATTGGTACGTACTTATTCATACAATCACACATATTTTTTTTTAATCAGCCATTGAAAATATATTTTTTTTTGCATCAGAATTCTTTAAGTAACTTTGGCATTACAAACGAAAATGACAACACATTCGACATTTCCCCTTTAAATTTTTTCTTAACATTGCATGTAAACACAACAAGCACCTCTTGCACTTGATGACAGCTACTGATTGATCATTTGCAGAAAGATCATTAGATGACCCCTTTTTTTCTAGCTTCGATACCGGAAGTTCGTACCGGAAGCGGCGTTCAGGCGTTCAACTATCCCTTTCGAACATCGGAAGGTGACCAGTCAAAAAAAAACTCGAAAACGATTTTTCTTCTTTTAATCGTTTTTTGCAACTGAGTGATTAGCAGCAAAGCATCCTCTCAACTTTACTTTCAAGAATGACAATGCTTTCTACAGTGCTAGATGACAACGTGCAACGTGGATTGTGCGCAAGGGTTGAAATGACGATGGCGGAGCTTCTAAAACACAAAGGCCTGAACAACTAAAGTATCGTGACCTTTTTTATTTATTCCACTTGGCGTATTATATAAACGTCGACTTAGTGTATTAATTATATATACATCTCTGCTCAATATTTTATTATTAATATTAATCAAATTTGCTATTCAGCTTTCTGTAACTGCAGATACATAACTGCAGATATTTGAACAACCCCTTACTGCACCGCTTTTAATGTATTTTCTCTTTGTTTTCTTTTTAAAATCAAATTTAATAGCCCCCTATTTCAATTTTATTTAGTTGGTTCCTTTGGGGTAACATGTATTAAATATCAAAGTCATCTCTATGGTGCCTTCTCTATGTGACCTGACTGCATTCCCATTTTACAATAACGTTATTCTATTATTTGAAATTATTTTCTTGTATTATTATATTATTTAAATTTCACCTTTCCATTTGTTATTATGATTTTCTCTTATTATTGTTGTTTTCTCTATACCTTCCATATGACTTTAAGAAATTTAAAAAGAATTGTTATTATTTTTTTTTAATTTTAAAATTTTTGACATATAATTTATTTACTATTTTTTTTAACTCCTTGCTTAATACTTTCATAATTTTCAAAGTTTATATAATTTTTAGTTTTTTTTAAACTGAAATTTAATTTTTTTTTATCTGAAAACTTTTATTTTTAACGCTTCTTTAAAATGACTTCCGTTCATTATTCAACTTACTGGAATATTTATTAATGTACTTATTTATATCTTTAACACCTTATGAATTGAAATCCTTTTAATTTATTTATTTATCCTTTTTAAACGCGGATTTATTTACTCACCGTACTACAAAATTTATCATATGTATTTCAATTTATTTTAATCCTTATAACTTTGAATACCTGACATTTATAACTATCTATAACGCGCGACTGTTTATCATCCTATCGGATATATTATTATCTACTTATTACTTATTTTGGTATTTTAGTAACTGCGGTAACATACTTTATAACCGTAATGCAGATTTATTTATTTATTACATTACCACACATAACATTTATTGCATCCAAATTTATTTTTATTTATCCTAACATTTTTCAACACCTTATTCAGAATATCCTTTTCACAATTTTTTGTCATATTTAAAAATATGTAATCATCAATTTATATGACGTTACTAACAGAGTATATATATATATATATATATTTACGTAGATTACCGTTTGTTTACAATCACTTTTCAATTGCTACAGTATCTCATCGATAACTTTAATGTTTTTATTTAAATATTTAAATTCCCACTGACATCTGAGTGCCTAATTATTTAACATATTTATTTATTCATTCCGGCTTTGTGTATATTCATTTGACATGTATTTCACATTTATATTTATTCTCGTACAATTTTCCTCAACAATATTTACATTTTATTTTCATATCCATATTTATTTACATTTTATTCATACCCATATTTATTTATACACACAAGATTATCGTAACCTTTGCTTGCGTTGTAAATGAACACAAAATTGCCTTATTTCGCACTCAAAAATCTTCAATTATTTTTCTATTTCAACCTTTTTTTACACCTTCTATGAATTTATTCCTTTATTCACTAGACAAAATTGGAACTAAATTTAATTTCATTTATCCTGTTACTTTAGGATTAATTTAGTTATTTAAATTGCTTATACAATTTATATATTCCTGAAACATTTATTTACTTCAACAATTTTCAATGCATTTCTATTTGAACATTCCTACACGAAATATTGTGTCCTCGATTGCTTTATTGCAATGGGCGATTTACAGCTACTTTAACTGTTCATAGTTTAACCTTTTAAATTCAAATTCATTTAAAATTTTCAATTATTTATGCCTTTGTTTACTTTTTGACATAAAATGTATACCATCTATGACTAATCTCTTTAATATCCTCATTTTTAGCTTATTTCCATTTTTTCACTTTACTTATGTTTTACAATTTTGAAGTCTCAAGACCCCCTTGAAAGACTCATCATTTTTCCTGTCTTTGAAAACAAATTGAAGCTGACCGCACTGGCCCTTAAACACAATGACCTTGCCTGGATTTGGCAGCAGACCTTTCATCTTTCGCCTACCCAATTAGGTAACATATTTGATTTTACCTTTCATTTTTGTAGGAATTATTTGCATAAATTAATCTCTGCATAATTTTCTTATCAGATGTAACATTTTGACTTAATATTATAAATTATATTATGATATAATATTATTTTTGTAAAAGAACTATTTACAATTATTGTCAATTTTTGTAAAATTCATACCATGTTCACTTTTAAACCATTCCATGATTATTCATTTTTTCCTTAGAAATTCATACCATTTTCATTCTTTAACAATTCCTTCCTTTTTACTTTTTTTTAAAAATTTCATATCATTATCCATTTTTTCAATTTTATAATTCATCCATTGCCAGATCATTTTCCATATAATTCATTTTGACTTGTCATTTTTTTTTATCTCTCTCTCATTTTACACTTCTTTAAGAACCAATCATCAGGAAGTTTTGAATTCTTAAAAGTCTTTGATTTCATGAAAAAGTTTTGACCTAGCTTTCTCTCAGTTTGTTCATGAATATTACTTTCAATTTCCTTTGTGTTATAAATATGTATTCCATTTAGTAACTCTAAATTTTGCCTAACATACTCTTTATATTGCTTTGACTTTCAACTATTTCTGAATCTACTTTTAGAATATCATTTCCTTCATTATCATTGTGATTAATATCCCTTATTATTTTAACATTTTCCTTCTGAAAATTTTTACAAACATTTGAATCTTGTATTTCTTGAAAATTATTATTTTCATCAACCAAAACATCCATTATTTTATTTTCAAGTGAATTCTGCTTATCATTATCATGATTTTCATTTTCATTTTCATTTTCTTGAAAATAACCATTTTGACTTTCTTTTTCCAATACATCCATTATTTTATTGTCCTCTGATTTCTGAATATTTTCATTATTATGACTTTTAGTTCTATTTTGACTTTAGTTGTATTTTAGTTGTACCTTCAAAATTAACATTTTCACTAACCAAAACATCCGTTATTTTATTCCCATTTGAAATTTGAGTATTTTCATTATCATGATTTTGATTTTGACTTTGAATTTCTTGAAACCTTTTATTTTCATTTGCATTATGTACTCTTTGAATTTTAACATTTTCATTTTGCATATTTTCAAGATCAATATTTTCAAAATTGTTATCAACTTTTTGATTTTGCATAATTTTGATATCCGTATTTTCGCCTCCATGCTGAAGATTTTCATTCATATTTTGAACATTTTCAATATGTACACTTTGTACAGTATCACATTTTTTTGATTGAATCTCAATTATTTCACCGTTACCGTTATATTTATTTTCATTTTTTACCTTTTGTGCTGTATGACAATTTTCGGCGTGAATCTCATTTATTTCACTGCCTTTATCATATTTTTCCTTCAATTCTTCCGCACTTTGTACATTTTGTTCTATATAACATTGGGTAGCGTCAATTTCAATTGGTTCATCTTTCATGCTATATTTATTTCTAATGGTCAATATATTTTTTTTCCAAGTTCTATTACTCGAAAGGCTCCCTGAAATCTTTCTTGTAGCATATTGGGTCTATTTTCCTCTTTCAAAAATACGGTATCTCCGATTTGCATTTCTTCATTAGTAATTGTTTTGAAATTTTTAATCACTCCTACTCTCATATTTTTATTAAACGCAATTTTGACCTTCTTTAGATTACTAATTACAATATCAATTTTGTTACTTTTTATTACAGTTCGAATTGCACCAAATGGAAAGAGTAATTTTGCGTGTTTTGTGGGGATAAAGATCACCTCCTTATCCTGAATTTCCTGACTTACGTCGAATTTTTCTGCATACGTTTCGGGACCTATAGAATGCGAAAATACTATTTTTAAGGTGACGCCTGTGTGTGTGTCTGTCTGTGCAATGCATGTATCCACTCTAACTCAAAAGCTAATGGACCAAATTTCATATAATTTGCTAGGTAAGTGACCCTCGTGCTACTTAGTTTTTGATACGATACGGAAAAAACAACCCGTTTTTTTTAACACTTTACAACAAAGTTGAAAAGTGTTTATGACTTTGTTCATTCTGTCTGTCTGTCTGTCTGTCTGTCTGTCTGTCTGTCTGTCTGTCTGTCTGTCCGTTAGCACGATAACTGCCGTAAAAATGAGTTTATCAAAATGAAATTTTAGTATGTTGTTCAGACGGTCTGTAGGACCTATGGGAATATAAATAAATAATATCTCCCAATTAGTTTTTTATTGAACCCGGGTTGAAAAAATGAAATACATTGAACCCTATGGGACCTAATTTTTCAAACATTTTTTAAGTAAATTTAAAATTCACGAATTGCTTCGAAATTTTTAGGAAATATTCACATTATCCCATAGAATATATAAAAAAAAAATCAGTAAAATATGTTAAGTAGTTTTTTAATTAAAAAAATTATTTTATATAGGGAAAAAAACAAATTCAATTAAATTCTGACTTTGGGATATCTTCCAGAAAGAAAAGAGAGAGATATTATATAATAAATATCTCTCCATTTGTTTAAACGTTTTGCATATGGGAGTGGCTTCATATTTTAAAATAAATTTGGTAGATAACAATTTTTCATTTTTTTTAAATTTTATATAACTCTTCATGATAAATTTAATTGATGGCATTTTAAATGCACTTTCCTACGTCCTAGAGAGTTAAAATTTGGTACACAGCTTAAATTTGTTGAACATTTTATTCGACAAAAATTTGATGGATCTTTAAATATAGATCATACATTTTTTTCGAAATGGCCTGAAAATAATCCCCGTTCACTTCTATAAATCATTGGTGTAATATTGTTAAAAATTCTGATGTGGACAGCACATGTCTTTCCCTGCAGACTCATATTCGTTCTCTTTATTTATTCAATGATAATTTGAGTTTATCTGCACAACATAAGTATTTTAAATGACATTGAATTTACACGTTAAACTTAAATTTGGTTCTCATTTGATAGCTGGACTTATTGTCAAAGGTGGCGTAGCGAAAACGCGAAAAAACTAGAATATCTCAAGAACGGCTAGTCCTAGAGTAATGGGGTTAGTCTTATTCTTTTTGTTGTCAAAAATCACATATAAAATAGGAATTTAATTGATATAATTGAGCACACGTAGTCTTTTATTTTTATATATAACGATTTTTGCTGGCCATTTCGCAAAAATAGCCCGTTCCTTTTTCCCGAATCGTAGTAGAATAACCTACAAATGATTTATATACAAAATTTTGTTAAATTTGGTATATAAATCACTTGTAGGTTATTGAAATATTATACTACAAATTTTGTTAAATTTGGTTCATTAGTTTTTAGCTAGAGTAGATAAAGGCAATTTCTGCGGCCATTTCGCAAAGAAGGCAGATTCTTTTATTACGAATCGTACTATAATCTAATGAACATCAGGATTTCCCACAAAAAACATACCTACCAAATTGTGTGAAATTCGGTCCATTAGTTTTTCAATTAGAGTGGATGTAATATCCACACAGACACACAGAAACATACACAGATACACCCTTACACACACAGACGTCTTCCTAAAAGTAGTTTTTTCGTGTTCTAGAAGTCCCAAAACGTGTAGATCCTTTGAAAATTCGAGTTCCGATCTTCGGCACGATTCCAATACTTTGAGTACATACACATACA
Source organism: Amaurobius ferox (assembly GCA_951213105.1). NCBI lineage: Eukaryota > Metazoa > Arthropoda > Arachnida > Araneae > Amaurobiidae > Amaurobius > Amaurobius ferox. Next base: position 99,968,599 of record OX578135.1, read on the forward strand.
CATATATATTATCTGTGTATTATCTGTGTATCTAAATTCCGTGCCTATGCAATTACAATAATTGTGATTTTAAATGATCCCTAAACTTTTATTATTTCTTCAAGGAAGCCTAATTTTAACATATGCAGAATGCAAATATCTCAAGCGATTGTAAGATGAATTACATAAGAATTGCTGAATTTTTTTCACACAAAATTATTTAGCTCTGGAGTCTGGAATACAAGTTATATGAATGAAATATTCATTGATTTTGCATAAAAAATCAGATGATTTATATTTCGATACAGTTTTAAATATTTAAGTATGCTGTAGTACTGTGATAATGTAAAAGATATTACCACTGAATGAATCACATTTTAATTTTTAAATGAAATTACATTTCAGTTGGAAAGTGTTTCATAATCAATGCTTATGTATGATTGATCTTTCTTGTTTTTTTTAGAAATGTCCCGCAAAAATTGCCTTTATCCACTCTAGTTGAAAAACTAATAGATAAAATTTCACAAAATTTGGTAGATAAGTCACTTGTAGATCAGGCTGGTGTTGATTTGATTTTATTACGATTTGGAAAAAACTAAACTGCCTTTTTTCGCGAAATGGCCCGCAAAAATCGTCAAAATCGATCATGACATCATAATCTGTCCTGCCTTCTATACAATATATTCGAGATGACAAATAATCTTGATGTTAGAGAAATCTTAATATATAGTAACCAATCAGAGCCTTCATAGTAGCCAATCAGAGCGGAAAGGATTCCGTATTTTGCGTAATTTTGGCAGATTTCCAAATCGCAATAAAATATTTTTAAATATATTTCATGGTATTTAATTTTATTTAAATTTCTATATCGAAACAAATCCTTTCGACGCCAATATTTAGATCTGCCAATTATTTAGATGAAACAAATTCCTTAAAAGTAAATGCACATAGTTAAAGTTTCAATATTTAATTTATTTTAAACGTCTGATAAATACCTGAAATTATTTTGATTAAAAATATTTATACATATGGAAAAATAATAATTTTGGATGAACAATTTAAAAAAATAACGTTTTAAAATTTAAACGCTTAAAATTACATATTTCACCCCTTTAACAATTTAACATAAGCAAACTTTTCACTTAGCTAATATGTTTGGCTTAATATCCTCTTACTGCTTACTAACGTCCTTTAAGTATTTAGTTTTGTTCTGTGAGATGTCGTATGGCTAATAAGTCAAGGTTTGTATCAGTTTAAAAAATATAATCCAGAATTATAATTATAATGGTGCATGCACAAATGCGACATATCACTAATGAAGTTGTTAGCATATTGGCTATTAGCTGGAACAGTTTTATAATCCTGGTTTCGTAATCGCGGTTTTGCTGCGATTTACAGTAATTACTTTGATAAGTACCTGCATTTCCCATCATTAGTAAACCGGAGAGTTCGCTCCCTACAAATCCTCGTATACAAGCTGTTATGATAGTTATTAAAACACTAATAAACAGAAGCTCTAAGATAAAACGAAGCAAGTACAAATTCTTCAGCTGGTATGTATGTATGTTCAGATTGCTGGATGGCGTTCGTGAATTTTAACCGCAATACAATACGAAATTGAATTTTAAATGCAATAATTTAATGAGGATATATAATTATAAAAAATTTAATATTTGGCAGACTTTAATATTTAACAGTCTTCATAGAAGACTTAGACTAATAGCATTTGGAATAACTCTGATGGGAGGTTACAATTAACATTTAAATAATAATACTTTTTTTTATTTCTACACACTCTGATTATTATTGTGTACCCTGAATAAATGTGCATGTTCAGAGTGCTAGAGAATAGTCGTTAATTTAGGCTATAAAACAGCAGAAAATTAACTTTTAAATGTAATACTTTGTTTTGTATTTAACTATGGAAGACTACTAAAATACGCTGAAATAATATATGGCTTTTTTTCACAATAATTACACACACACACACACACACATATATATATATATGAATATATTATAAATATATATGTGTGTGTGTGTATACAACGTGTTTCAAAACTGAAAACTGATGGAACAAACTTTCAGAGGTGATAGGACACATCGAAACAAACACTTTTCATCGTAGACTGCGAAATCGCCAGTGAAGCGGTTGCGCTCTAAAGGGCGATTTCCGGCGCTTGAGGGTTCTTTCGGGCACGCGTGTAAAAGCGGTGTTTTTCGCATGTAAGGTCATTAGCAGGAAAATTCTGGGAGTATTTTGGCCTTATGTTATTACTAACACTGAACTCTACAAGAGTACTGGACAAGAAGCAACTGAGATGGAGATAAAAAAAAACGTAGATGGAAATAGACTGGACATGTCTTAAGACAGCCGCAGCATAACATCCCTGCTGTTGCACTTACTTGGGCGGCTGAAGGAAAAATATCTCGGGGTCGACCCGAGCATACTTGGAGGAAACTGGTGGAGCAGGAGAGAAATCTGATGGAATGGGCGAGCTGGTCAGAAACAATGACTGCGGCACAGGATCAACCAGGGTGGCGACGCAAGCTGAAGACCTTATGTGCCACTGGGCACGATGAGTTATGATGATGATGATGATGATGATGAAGGTCATTAGAGATTTAGAATGGATCGGTATATCGATGTGGAGAAGACTGGCATACATTTTGTCTACGGTCTCACCGAAGGTAACGGCAGGGAAGCGCAAAGGCTTTATCGAGGGCGAGCTTCCCCAACAGTCGTATTCCCGATCAAGGAATGTTTTTTCGCCTGCGCCGCCAACTGACTGAAAGGGGATCCTTCAGTGCTGCCATGCATTTGTTTTGACTTAAATAAAGCTTTGTTTTGATGTTTTGACTTAAATAAAGCTTTGTTTTGATGTTTTGACTTAAATAAAGCTTTGTTTTGATGTTTTGACTTAAATAAAGCTTTGTTTTGATGTTTTGACTTAAATAAAGCTTTGTTTTGATGTTTTGACTTAAATAAAGCTTTGTTTTGATGTTTTGACTTAAATAAAGCTTTGTTTTGATGTTTTGACTTAAATAAAGCTTTGTTTTGATGTTTTGACTTAAATAAAGCTTTGTTTTGATGTTTTGACTTAAATAAAGCTTTGTTTTGATGTTTTGACTTAAATAAAGCTTTGTTTTGATGTTTTGACTTAAATAAAGCTTTGTTTTGATGTTTTGACTTAAATAAAGCTTTGTTTTGATGTTTTGACTTAAATAAAGCTTTGTTTTGATGTTTTGACTTAAATAAAGCTTTGTTTTGATGTTTTGACTTAAATAAAGCTTTGTTTTGATGTTTTGACTTAAATAAAGCTTTGTTTTGATGTTTTGACTTAAATAAAGCTTTGTTTTGATGTTTCGCGCCAGTCCTGTCTTTGAATTGCGTAAGACTTGCGTGTGAGTAGAGAAATGGAAAGCGCCCTCTAACGCATAACCGCTTAAATTGCGACCATGCATTCAATATTCATACGATATTTTCTTTCGAAAGCTTTTGAAGAAAGTTGTACTACATAGCAGCGCAATTAATTCAAATGTTCTTCGGAAGACGATTTTACGCAATTTATACGATTTAAACAATAAATTGGTATACAAATAAATTTCACAAATAAAATCTTCTACCCTTTTAGCATTTTTATTGAGGCGAATGTTGCCGAATTTCATATTTTTTATAAATTTGTTTACAAACGGAACAAGAATATTATGTTCTTCGATCTGATTGTGCAGATAATTTTAAATAGCAAGAACAGAAATTTCTATATTTTTAGAGGAATTTAATTAAATATTTGAATAGAATTTCTTTTAAGAACAATATCGTTTAGAATACTACTTTCAAATTTGTACATATCTGAAATCATAAGCAAAGTCCGGTATATCTACCAGAGCTTGTTTTTAAAATTTTGCACGCTTAAGCTATGTATCCAATAACTGCATCTTCAGTCACAGTTTAAGGTTAGAAAAATATTAATGCTTACTTTCCTTACAATACTTGGTAATGTGTAGAGACATAATTGGAATGCTATAAGTAAAAAAAAAAACTTTATGCATTGGATAAGTAAAACAATTGAGCAAGTTGAGCAACGCATTTAAGAAAAAATAAGATAATAATGCAGCACACAAATGTTTCGAGACTACGATGAATCCCATTCGTCAGTGCATGAGAACAAAAACAAGAAAAATCAATCATGCTTAATGCATTTATTATGAAACACTCTCCAACTTCAATGCAATTTCATTTATACATCTCTAAAATGCAATACATTCCTCGGTAATATTTTAAAACTTATAATAAATTAATGTAGTATTGTGATATTTGAAAACTTAAACCTTTATCGATAAAAATGAACTTCATTCAAATGACGACATTGAAATAAAAATTGCTCGGTTTAAACATCTCTAAAATACGTTACATTCCTCGGTACATTTTTTATAATTATCATAATACTACCATAATTTAATATATTTGAAAACTTCATCGAAAACAACTGAAAATCATTCAAATGACGTCGTAGAAAAATAACACGCCTGGCTCTCTTAGTTGTGATGTGCGTAAATAACGTAACGATGTAACATAATGGCGTGAAAATATTATAGACAAAAATGTGTTGAAAGATAAAAATATGTGCCAAGTTTCTGTTCTTAACGTGCTCTGGGACCAAAGAACGGGCTTGTAAAATAAGATGTACGTAATTAACGTAATGTCGTAACGTAATCATATGGCAATTTTTTACGTACGACTCGTTAGAACCACGTAATTATTTCATCTAAAGACACTGAACTGTTTTATAGATAACAAGAAAGATCAATCATGCTTAAAGCATTGATTATGAAACACTTTCCAACTTCCATGCAATTTTATTTAAAAAAGTCGAAAATGCAATACATTCCTCGGTAATATTTTAAAACTTATCACAATACTACATTAATTTATTATATTTGAAAACTTAAACCTTCATCGAAAAAAATGAACTTCATTCAAATGACGGCATTGAAACATAAATTGCCAGGTTTAAATATCTCTAAAATGCGATGCATTCCACGGTAATATTTTTAAAACTATCATAATACTACGATAATTTATTATATTTGAAAACTTCATCGAAAACAACTGAAATAAATTCAAATGACGTCATAGAAAAAATAACACGCCTGGATCTCTCTATAAAAAGAGGATGTCATTCATAACATGTTCCCATTCATTTCATTCATCACAATACTATAATATTTATTTTATTTAAAAATTAAGACCACGGAGCTACAAGTAATTAAACTCTATGCTTAAAATTTCATCGAAAAAAATCGTCCTTCTCTCTGTAAAATCAATGCATATTTCATTCATATTTATTTATCATTGTATTTTTTCATTTCACTATGCAAACTCCATGAGCTAAATAATTTTACCTTAAAGAAATACAGCAATTCTTATACAACTCATCCAACATATTTTGCAGTTTACATGTTACATAAGTGAAAAATAGGCTTCGTTGTAGAAATAATCAAAATTGGATGATCATTTAAACTCAAATATATTGTAATTGCATTGTTTCAATATGTAGATGCACAGAATTTAAGCAAAAATAGAGCGGTTTTAGGACGGATGCAACACTCAATATGAATTAAAAAGAACTTTAAAAATAACGGTTTTGGGACAAGATCGATGCCATATTTCATTTTGAAGTGGGTCACGTGATCTTTTCATATCATGGTCACGTGATCGCTTCATATAAGAGGTGTAATTATTATTTTAATTTTTATTTAAAAACTATTGAATATATTTTGTTAATTAATTTTTTAAATATTTTATGGAACAATTTGAATGTTACCTAAAATTTTTGAAGCAATTTGTGAATTTAATTTTAAAAAATGTTTTTAAAATTAGGTCCCATAGGGTTCAATGTATTTAATTTTGTCTACCCGGGTTCAATCCAAAACTAATTGGGTGATTATATCCATTTGTATTCCCATAGGTCCTACAGTCCGTCTGAACAACATACTTAAATTTCATTTTGATTAAGTCATTTTTACGGCAATTATCGTGCTAACGGACAGACAGACAGACAGACAGAATGAACAAGGTCCTACAAACTTTTCAACTTTGTTGTAAAGTGTTAAAAGTCAAAAAGATAAAATGGACACAAATAGCAGGAAAGACAGAGATGGTTTTACCCAAGATTTGGTTTAAGAGTCTACCTGAGAGAGCCAATAAGAAAGTAGAATGAAGCACAGCCCAGCCAATACGAAACGAGAAGTAACCCACAAGATTGGCATGGGCCTAAACACAACAGAAATATCCCCACAAAACGAGTCAAATCCAAAGAAGAATAAATGACACTTAATGAGATTAAAAATAAATAAATAATTCATAAGAACCCTAAAGAAATGAAACAAAGGAAATGGAAAATTACAGGCTACTCCGCCAGAGAGAGGACAAAAATGGAGTACTGGGCAAGTCAATGACTAAATTAGTAGAATATGTCTGGATATGAAAGGCTCCAAAGAAATTTCACATATCAATCTTCCTCTAAAAAAGCTTCTGAAAAGGATTTCAGAAACGCTGTTATTTTATCAATTTTTTTCCAAAAATCAGTCAGCAGATTGCTGAAATCCTTAAAAAATCCAAATTCAATATTCCCTTTAAACTTTTTAATAAATTTAGATTTTCAAATCTTTCTTTCTTTAAAAAATTCTAATAGTTGAAGTATTTACAATATTTCTTACCAGTGTGGTCTTTCTTATATTAGCCAAACTGAACGTGCTTTAAAATTTCGTATTAAGGACCATATCAAAACTATGTCAAAATACAGGAATTTAATAAATTTTCAATTGTTCAACATTGCTACAATTTTGACCACCGGTTTGCGTTTTCTCCAGTAGGAATCATGCAGAAATGCACGTCGATCTTTGATCACAACTTCTTTCATAGCCTTTCAAGCCTTCCATATCCAGGAAAATTCTAGTAATTTAGTTAATGAATTGTCCATTAACTCTATTTTTGCCCTCTGTCTGGTGGAGTACTTAGTAATTTTTTTTTCATTTTCTTCGCTCAATTTTTTAGCCTTTGGGTCTTTTATGTGTCATTTATTAGTCTTATTGGGTCTCATTTAATCTTCTTTGGATATGACTTGTCTTGACAGGAAATTTTTACTGTATTTCGACACACACCAATCTTGTGTGTTACTCCTCGTTTTGAATTGGTTAGCATGTCCTTCATTCTGCTTTCTGATTGCCTATTTCAGGTGAACTCTTAATCCAGGTCTTGGATATATAAACCTCTCTATATCTTCTACTTGCACCCTCACATAGAAATTACATATAAATCATATCATCAAGCAATCCCACATGGCTACTATTACTATCTATCATCTAATAGGAAATGGAAATCTAAACTATCAAAATAAAGTATTGCTTTACAAATAGATCATTTACTATATATAATGCTAAACGCGCATACCGGTACGCAGATATGCCTATGTAACTCAAATAGAATTCCTGGAAACAAAAGGAATAAGATTCTTAGGACGATTAAAAAATATTCTAGATATTTCAGGAACTAGTTCATAAGAACGATTTTAAAATAAAAACCATGCATTAATTATGAAAGTCTTTCCAACTGAAAAGCAATTTTATTTAAACATATATAAAATGTAATGCGTTCAGCGTTGACATTTTCTAATTATCACAGTGCTACTGAAATTTATTATACTTGAAAACTGTAAATTTCATCGAAAAAAGACAATGCTAGTTACACAAAATTAATTTTATTCAAATGAGGTCATCAAAACATAAATCGTCTGCCTCTCTATTCTCTATGTAATGTTAATATATATTTTATTCATATTACTCACATATTCCAGAATCCAGGGCTAAATAATTTTGCTTGAAAAAAAGTCAGCAGTTCTTATGCAACTAATTTCACAATCAATCGATTTATGTACATTCTGTATGCTACAGTTTAGAGTTAAAATTGATCTTTAATCTAAGAATAAATAAAGTTTAGTGATCATTTAAAATAAAACATATCATAATTCGTTGGCACAGATTTTAAATACACAAATAATACGCAAAATAAAGTGGTTTTTTGACGGATAGAACATTAAATGTGAATTTAAACGATCTTCAAACATATACGCTATACAAAACGGAAAGCAATGAAAGCCATCTTTTATTTTCAATGAGTACAGTAACCTCTTCATATATCGGTGCATATAATATGGGAGTAATTATTATTTCAAATTTTATTTTAAAAACTTCCCAACATATTTTGATGAACTTTTTTTATTTTATTTTACATATTTTATGTAATAATGTGGGTATTTCCCAAAATTTTCGAAGCAGTTTGTAAATTTTACCTCCAATTAATAAAAAAGCTGATGTGAGCAGCATATGACTTTCCCTGCAGGTTTATATTTACGTTCTCTTTATTTTAATTAAATTTAATTCACTTTTAATTCAATTTTCGTTCTCATTTGATAACTGGACTTATTTTCAAAGGTGGCGTAGAGGAAATACGAAAAAATAAAATATCTCGAGGACGGCTAGTCCTAGTGTAATGGGGTTGGTCTTATTCTTTTCGTCGTTAAAAATTACGTATTAAACAAGCATTTAATGAATATATTTGAGCATATGTAGTTTTTTATTTTAGATTTTGGCGATTTTTGTGGGCCATTTTGCAAAAAAAGGCAGATTATTTTTTTCCAAATCGTACCAAAATCTAATCAGCACCAGGGTGACCCACAAATGACTTATCTACCGAATTTTGTGAAATTCGGTTCATTAGTTTTGCAGCTAAAGTAGATACAAGCTTTTGCGGGCTGTTTCGCAAAATAGGCGGGTTTTTTTATCCCGAGTAGTACCCAAAACAAATCAGCACTAGATTCGCCCACAAGTGACTTACATACCAAATTTTATGAAAGTCGGTCCATTAGTTTTTTAGTTAGAGTGGATGCAAAATCTGCACAGACAGACAGACAGACACACATACACACAGACAGACACACATACACACAGACAGACACACAGACACACAGACAGACACACAGACAGACACACAGACACACACACAGACAGACACACAGACACACACACAGACGTCACGCTAAAAATAATTTTTTTGTACTCTAGAGGTCTCGAAACGTGTAGATCCGTCGAAATCTCGAGTTACGATTTTCGGCATGATTCCAATACTTTCCCTATACATTACTATGTATTGCAGGGAAAGTAAAAATGTTTGAAAAATTAAGTACCATTGGGGTCAAAGTAATTCATTTCTTCAACCGAGGCTACATTCAAATCTAATTGGGTGATATTGTTATTAACTTTCATTCCCAAACATACCTCAGACCGTCTCAACAATATACTAAAATGCCATTTCGATAAAATCTCTTTTATGTAAGTTATCGTGCGAACTGACAGACAGACAAACAGAATGGCAAAGTCATAAACTCTTCTCAACTGTGTTAGAAAGTGTTAATTAAAAAGGCGAGTTAAACTATTTTAGTACCCTTACTGCTGTTCTAATTTAACTAATTTTACTTTCCCTGCAATACATGGTAATGTATAGGGAAAGTATTGGAATCATGCCGAAAATCACAACTCGAGTTTTCGACGGATCTACACGTTTCGAGACCTCTAGAATACGAAAAAACCATTTTTAGCGTGACATCTGTGTGTATGTCTGTGTGTCTGTGTGTGTGTGTGTCTGTCTGTGTGTCTGTCTGTGTGTCTGTCTGTGTGTCTGTCTGTGCAAATTGTGTATCCACTCTAACTAAAAAACTAATGGACCGAATTTCACAAAATTTTGTAGGTAAGTCACTTGTGGGCGGGGCTGGTGCTGATTAGTTTTGGGTACGATTCGGAATAAAAGAACCCGCCTTTTTTGTGAAATGGTCCGCAAAAGCTTGTATCCACTGTAGCGGAAAAACTAATGGACCGAATTTCACAAAATTTGGTAGATGAGTCGCGTGTAGGTCACCCTGGTGCTGATTAGATTTTGGTACGATTCAGAAAAAAATAACCTGCCTTTTTTGCAAAATGGCCCGCAAAAATTGCCAAAATCTAAAATAAAGAACTGGGTATACTCAAATATATCCATTAAATGCTGATTTAATACGTAATTTTTAACGACGAAAGGAATAAGACACACCCCATTACACTAGGACTAGCCGTTCTCGAGATATTTTAGTTTTTCTTACTTTCTCTACGCCACCTTTGAAAATAAGTCCGGTTATCGAATGAGAACGAAAATTGAATTAAAAGTGAAATAAATTTAATTTAAATAAATAGAACGTGAATATAAGTCTGCAGGGAAAGTCATATGCTGCCCACATCATATTTTTTAACTTGGAAGAACTGTAAACCCCTATAGAACCCCTTTCTTTTAATCTCTAAACAAATATATAATCAGGACTCTGGATAAACCAATATTTTCCCCAAACTAATAAATTGCTTAATTAAATTCAGATGTGTGTCAGACGCCTAAACTATCAAAGCCCAAATGTGTATCAAATTGCCACATTAGGAGTCTTAGGTTAAATAAAAGTGTAAAATAAATACTTTGAATACCCCATAGCGACCATTACAATAATGTCATGGATGAAGATAAACTCAAAGACCGATACTGGAGATTAAAGCCGCTTCGCTACACTATGACATTCCGATTATACAATTTACTTGTGAAATTATTATTTTGTATTATTTTGTATAAGTATTATTTTGTGAAAATATTTCTATGAAAAGCATTTACTATCTCACGAAAACATCCCTTCATGGTAAGAAAAATGTCCTTTCCTAAAAAGTTATGGAATTTCTAAATGGTTTGCGCCAGATCCCCACAGGATCGAAGTTGAACTTTCAGGTCTACAGTACTCTGTTGAAGGACCTCTACCCTGATTTGAAGAAGGTTTATGATCCTTCGATAGTTCATTTGAATTGCTTCTTTCATTTGAGACATATCGGGTCCACAGATTTACACACTCATACATTCCCGGCCGTCCAATTAGTTGCCCAAGTCCTTCGGATGAGTCGGACGGTCTGGGTCTTCAACACACTCATATATGCATGCATACATGCATTACAGAAACATTCGATTCGAAATCTGATATTATCAAAATCGTGTAGCACTAGTAGCATTTTAATATTTGTTCAACATTGGACCAATACTGTATATCTTGGCATTACATTGGAGATATTTCTAATGTAATCCCAATATTATGCAAATATTGAAGTTGCATTGGTCTCCAACATTGGCTAATACTTTTATTACAATACAAGGTATCCCATTAAGACCGCCCAAACTCTGCACAGCCAGATTCCTCGCTTGGAATACATAAAAATTGACCAAAGAGCTCCCTGATTTGAAGAAGCTGTGACTCTACGACCCATAGTTTTCGAGAAAAATGCGAGAGAAAAGTATGACGTCATATCCGGTGTACGAAAAAACAACTTTATTGGAAACATGAACATCGGTATTTGCATATGTTTACATAGGAAGATGTTCAAAATGTCCACCGGGCATATCGAGGCATGCATGCGCGCAGTGGAATGGCTGACTGCACACGTTACAGCAGCATGGTGTCCACAAAAGTGCATGCAGCATGAAGATGAGCAACTAAGTCACTTTCTGTAGTAACTAGGTCTCGATAGACCAATTCCTTCAGATGGCCCCATAGGAAAAAATCCAAAGGTGTCAAATCTGGCGATCGTGGAGGCCATAAAACCGGACCCCGGCGTCCTGTTTTATGTTATACCGATGTTCACGTTCCCAATAAAGTTATTTTTTTGTTCACCGGATATGTCGTCATAATTTTCTCTTGCATTTTTCTAGAGAACAATGGGTCGTAGAGGTACAGTTCTTTGGCCAATTTTTATGTATTCCAAGCAAAGAATCTGGCTGTGCAGAGTTTGGGCGGTATTGATGGGACACCCTGTATTACGCCAATATTGGTGTTACATTGGAAATATTGGCGTAATATTAACCCAATATTTTAAGCCAATATTGGGCCAATTTCCTCATAAAATCCAACTTTACATATTGACCCAATTTCGTAGCCAATAATAAGCCAATATTTTGCCAATATTGAATTGCTACTAGGGAAGTGCATGTAAAACTTGGATTCAGATTTTCTATCCCATCACAATGCTTTCGCCGTAAAATACACTTTTCCTGTAGAAAAATAAGCAAATATTACTACGCTAAAGGTGTGTTGACACAATGCAAAACTTTTTAATAATATCCAGTACTAAAATTTGCATTCGATGCATAAAAGGGATCAAATAAACAAATAAGTCGAGCAAAGAGTCGTGTTGCAATTAAAACACAATATACTTACTTGTTCGAGACACAACGCAGTGATTTTAAAGCGTAACGAAAGTCAAGATTTATCTTGTTGATGAATTGCAGATATTTTTCAAGAGGAAACTAATTTCCTTGCGCGTTTATGGAAAGATATACATATGAACGTTCATTTTGCACCATGCATCTGACGAAGCGTATGAAATTCATTCCAGCCAGTTTTCCTTTGGTATGTATTGTCTTGTCAACTACGAATCCGAAAGGAAATATACATGGTACATCTGAACTGGCCTGCGATGATATTGTAAGGAATCTGTCTGGACGGCCTGGAATGTGCCACCCAATTTAGGCCAAATCACATTGGGGGCAGCATCCACAGGGACCATTCCCTCCTTCGCCTACCACCAACCTATCAGAAAGAACTACAAAACCACATATTTAGCATGCCTGCCCTCCTCATGAACACGGCGACAGTTTGAGCAGAGTCGGGAATCAAACTCATGTCGTCCGAGTGCAATCCGAAACGCTAACCACTAAGCTGTCCCACCCCATAGCTTCTTCTTGTTCTTCGACCCAAATCATCCGACCTACCAGAACGTGTAAGACATCTGTTTGGATGGCCGGGAAGTGGAAGTGGCATACACAGGCACCGTACAATCTTTCCATTAACACCAACCTCTCGCAAGGATATACGGACCAACATGTTTAACGTGATCATTCTAAGCGTGAGCACGGGGAACTTTTTCTTCTATTCTGCCTAAAAATTCATGAAAAATTCTGAAATAGAGAAGTTAAATACTTTAATTATTAGACTGTGATGGTATTACTCCATATTTTGGTCAAAGATGAGAAACGCGTAAATCTTCAATTCTCCGATACATACAAATAATTATGAATGACGCTTGCTTTAATGTACATTCAAAAATGCTTTAAATACCGGGAATTTGTCTTACAGATTTGGTTTCAAATTCGCTGAAAAAAACGGTCATTGATATATTTATAGTGACCAGCTAAACGTTCTTTGATATGTTTTATGGTGTCAAGGTAAAAACTGCGTGGTAATATTTTCGATCATTAACCGGTTTGTGTAAAAATCCCTCAACATTGTGTTTCATACATTAGCAACAAAAATTCTAATTCGGAGTTGAAAAAAAGAAAAAACAAAACTCTCAGATGCATCTCGGGATCTGATCTGAACTATCACTTTTTCGTTGTCTATGCTTTCCGCTACGTCATCGACGGAGGAGCGAGCAAAAAGTACAGATGTAGTGTAATCCATTTTTCATTCTTGACGATTTTAGGTGAAATTCTGGTAATTTGTGCTATAGTTTGGAGAACATTCCATTCTGGAAACCCTTTCCGCGTCTTTTTTCGCTCTTTTGTTGCCAAGGTAAAAATTGCAACATTCCATTCTGGCAACGATTGCACGTCTTTTATCACCCTTTTGTGGCCCTTTCGTCGTCTTTTGTCGCCCTTTTATAACTCTGTTATCGCCAACATAAAAATAGCTCTTTTGTCGCCATGATAAACATCAAAAACATTTCTGATTTTCGTGTTGTGCTCTATGAGCCCCAGAACACCTGTTGCACAAACAGCTATTACTGCGTTCGACCTCCAACAACCTGCGGAACCGGATTCTATGATGCTTCTTTAACGGGCATAGGCCCATCTCTGAATTGCTAAAGATCAAATGTTGCACAAACAGCGACAAAAGGGCAATTATTGCCTTGGCGACAAAAGGATGACAAAAGATCGGCAAAAAAGAATGGAAAACGTTGCCAGAATGGAATGTTGCGATTTTTACCTTGGCGGCAAAAGAGCGACAAAGGACGTCAAAAAAGCGACAAAAGACTCGGAAAGGGTTTCCAAAATGGAATATTTTCCAAATCATTGCAAAGATTACAAGAATCTCACCTAAAATAGCCAAGACTGTAAAAATGATTATACTACACCTGTTCCCAAAAATGCAGACACATTTCATTATCATCTTAGATTCTTAACTAGCCAAGCGGCAATTGAACCAAGATAACTTACACTTTAATATAAACAAACAAGCATTTCAATTTCCTTTTTTAAAAACCATGCTTTATTTTAATGAAGCACATGCAATATGGAAATACACTCCATGCTTCGCGTAAATTTTGTTCTGCAAGGTTTAATTAGGGCCACAACATTCGTCGTAGAAAGTGGTTGCACTCAAAATTAAATACAAAACTCGAGCTGGTATAGCCAAACTCGGCAGCGCCGGTCTTAATTGAAATAGCGGAGTTACTTTCTACAGTTCGGTAAACTTTTCTCCAAATGGAGGGCATTTGTTTGAATAAGTGTCAGTAGCCCCTATTATTTTTTGATTAAATGGCTTGTATAGCAATGCAGAATATGTTCGGATTTGTATTCGGCTCTGGAGTGCATGAGTGTTTCTCCAATATCATTGTTTGACTGTCTGGAAGAGTTCTGCACAAAGTGTGTTCCGTAGAATAAATAAATTTATTATTATTTTTTTATTATCAAGAAGAGAACTCAAGAACAGTTTCCCAATTTTTTTTAATGGAAAGTGAAGTGATGATTTTATGAATGAAAAATAGTTCTTCAACTTAAATCTACTATATAATAATCGTCTAACGTGTTTGTGTCTGTCTCTCCAGACACTCTAAATGCCTCCGGTGACATATAAAACTGAATCTTTGCAGACTTTTATTATCCACCACGGTACAAAAGCTATCGGAGCAGGATTTTGTATTTCCTCACGAGGGTCAAAATAAAAGGGAACGGAGGGTGTAATTGGGTGTAAAGGAACGGAGGGTGCTACTGATTCTCGCTTTGGGTGTTCCCTATCTACCTTCGGGTCTCGATTTCAATGTCATTTATTTTCACTACAAATTCCCGCTTTGGGTGTTCCGTATATATCTTGGAATCTCGTTTTCAATGTCGGTTACCCTCGCAACGAATTCTCGCTTTAGGTGTTCCATATCTATCTTCGGGTCTCGATTTTAATGTCGTTTATTTTCACTTCACATTTTCGGATTGGGTGTTCCATATATCTATCTTGGACTCTTGATTTCAAAGACGGTTACACTCGCTACGAATCCTGCCTTTGGGTGTTCCATGTCTCTCTTCGGGTCTCGATCCCAGTGTCGTTTATTTTCACTACAAATTCTTGCTTTGGGTGTTCCATATCTATCTTGGACTCTCAATTTCAAACACGGTTACCCTGGCTATAGATTTTTGCTTTGGGGGTTCCATATCTATCTCAGGGTCTCGATTTCAAAATCGTTTATTTCCAGTATAAATTTTTGCTTCGGGTGTTCCATATCTATCTTTGACTCTCGATTTCAAAGACAGTTATCCTTGCTACGGATTTTCGCTTTAGGTGTTCCGTATCTATCATTGGGTCTCGATTTCAATGTCGTTTATTTTCACTACAAATTTTCTCTTTGGGTGTTTCATATATCTATCTTGGACTCACGATTTCAAAAACGGTTACTCTCGCTACAGTTCCTCGCTTTGGGTGTTCCATATATATCTTCGGGTCTCGATTCCAGTGTCGTTTATTTTCACTACAAATTCTCGCTTTGTGTGTTCCATATCTACGAGTCGTACTCTCGTATCTTGGACTCTCGATTTCAAACACGGTTACCCTGGCTACAGATTTTTGCTTTGGAGGTTACATATCTATCTCAGGGTCTCGATTTCAATATCGTTTATTTTCACTACAAATTTTTGCTTTGGGTGTTCCATATCCATCTTTGACTCTCGATTTCAAAGTTGGTTACCCTCGCTAAGGAATTTCACTTTAGGTGTTCCATATCTATCTTCGGGTCTCAATTTCAATGTCGTTTATTTTCACTACAAATTCTTGCTTTGGCTGTTTCATATCTATTTTGGGGGTTTAGTTTTCAATGTCGGTAACCCTCACTATGAATTCCTGCTTGCGGTGTTCCATACCTATCTATTAAATTGTTGCATTGGCACCGTGCATTTCATTTTTAACATTTCTTAAGAATACAGCTTCTGACCTGCAGAAAAAGACCGATTGCGCATTCGAAACATTGTATTCGTCTGATCTTCTTATCCCTGCCTTCGTTTAGGAAGTATTAGATTGTTATCTTCTCACGTAGCAGCAATTTTACTTATTCTAAGTATTTCATAATACCCAAATATTTTATATAATATTCTCGACCAGCCAAGCAACAATCGAACAAATATAACTATAAAACCTTAAAATTATCTAAAGAACATCTATTTCACTCTCATTTATTAAAAACTATGCTTTGTTTTAACGAAGCGCATTCAACATGGAAACCGAAGTCATGCTTCGCGTATACTTTATACCGCGATGTTTAATTAGAGCCACAGCATTCGTCGTAGCAAGTGGTTGCTCACGAAATTAAACACAAAACACGAGTCTGTAGTCAAGGTCGTACTTAATTGAAACAGCGAAGTTGATTTCTCTACTCTGGAAAAGTTCTCCCGGAAACTATAGCATTTGTTTGAATAAGTATCAGTAGTTTATATTATTTTTTTATTTGTTTGTGTGGAATTTGTTTGCATAAAAATACCGGGTATTCCCCGGCTCAAATTCGTGTCAGGTTTCATAATAGATGAATGTTTCTTTCCGATTGTTATTTAACTAATATTTAAGCCTGCCAAAGACAGGGGATCAAACACTCTTAGAAAATTTAAATTGCAACTTTTAAATAAATTGTGGTTTGTTTAACAACGTATGGCAATTTTTGTTTAATTGCGTATGACAGTTTTTGTTTAACAATGTATGACAGTTTTTGTTTAACTACCAAAACTTTTGTTTAAATACTGCCACTTATTGTCAAAAACAATCATATGTAATAAGTGCAATGCTTTTTCTACGAAGGTTAGGAAAAACTTGAGCAATGTATGAAAGTACAGATAATATAATTATACAGCTGGATACGCTGGATCCCCTTCATCAGTCCAAAAGAGGAATGGGAGTAGGTTAAAGGTTCAAGGTATTCATTAAGGAGCGCCCAGGTTCAAGGTATTCATTAAGGAGCGCAAGGGTTGCCTTTAATCTCCCAGCTAAAGTGTAAACAGGAATCATAAATAAAATTTTAATAAAATGTGTCTCAAAGAGAACAGAAAGTTAAAAGTTAAATCTCCTACATGTCGGAGAGGAAAAGGTGGCATTTAAAATGCATTTGGGACAAGTCTCAAATTTATTCTTCATGCCAAATAATTTAGAAAAGTGGAAATAGGGAATGGGAGCAAAAGGAAGAAAAGAATCAGGGGGGTTATATACCCAAGACCTGCATTAAGATAGTGCCAGTCAGAAAGCAGCATGAAAAAGGCATGCTGATCTGTGATATTTACTTCTTTCAAGCTTTCTATATCCATAAAAATTCCAGTACTTTAGTTAATGGCTTGTCCAGTATCATAAGGTAAATCGCTCTTATCATTATTTAAATAACAGGACTTACCTGTGATGTCGGCACTTAGGGTGGAGTATGAAAAACTCCTGGCTTTCAAGTACTGATGAATAACACTCAACACATACAATACAAACTCTCATTTAAATTGATCAATTCTTTAATTTTATATATATATATATATATATATATATATATATATATATATATATATATATATATATATATATATATATATATATATATATATATATATATATATATATATATATATATATATATATATATATATACATATATATATATATTTATACATATATATATATATATGTATATATATATAATACTTTACATCAATATACAACTACTATACAACTTTACATCACTCCACATACAAAAAACAATATTATATACACAAAACGTACAATAAATGCATACCAAATATGTACGAGATATGTAGTATCAGAAACAATATAAAAAAATCTGATGTGGGCAACACATGACTTTCGTTATATAACGTAATGAATTTACTACTTTTACAGTAAAAAAAATAGGTTTTTCTTATAGTAGATACTAATATTCTTTCCAAGATATTGAATTTTCGACAATTAGTCGTCATTTTCATTGATTTAGCGTCATTTTTATCTATTTGGCGAGATTTTCGTTAATTTGGCAACATTTCAAAAGGTCGCCATGTTGGCGACATTCCGCCAAATTCGTCGCCAAAATCTCGCCAAGCGTTATGCACTAAGTAAGAAGTAAATCTTACAGCAGATAAATGACTATTGGCGTTGAAATACAAAAGTATCTTTTCTCATGAGTGGAACGAGCTAGATCCACGAGAATGATGTCACCCAATTTATCGCATGGTATTACATATGAAAAGTGAACATGTTTCTCAATAAGAAATATTTTTTTTATTTTATATGGTTTTTTGATAATTTTTTTAAAAAATGCACAATATCTCGAGAACGGTTTATGTTAGCGATCTAAAATTTATGTCAATCGTTTTTTAATGAAAAATTACATACGAAATGCCTATTTGCTTAACTTTATTAGTAGTTTTGATTTTTTGACGATTTTTTTAAAATTTCATTCGAAAATTTAGGTGCGTTCTGAACATTCAATTGCGTAGGAAAACAATAGGCGTCCAAAGTTTACGGATTGTGATTTTTGTACCAAATTTGGTTTGAATCGGTCCATTCGTTCGTCAGTTATCGTCTCCACAGACTCACTGACACAGACACACACACACAGACATCACTTCAAAAATGTTTGATTCGTGATCAGGGATACTTGAAACGTGCTCTCCCGTCGAAAACTCGAATTCGAATTTTCGACCCCGTCACAATACTTTTCTTATACATTATGTATATAAGGAAAGTAATAGATCGAATAACCATTTCAAATTAAAATACAGCATTTAACATTAAAATCCAATGACAGCCTGAAATAACACCAACGAGTCACTGTTGGAACTACTATTTCAATTCTATAGCAAATTCCTCAGTTTACAATAAGGGAAATCCCCTCTTTTGAATGTCGTCCATAACAAGGCGGGCTTTACATTTTTACTTTTCTTATAAGCATAATATATACGGAAAGTATTGTGACGGGGTCGAAAATTCGAATTCGAGTTTCCTACGGGAGAGCACGTTTCAAGCATCCCTGATCACGAATCAAACATTTTTGAGGTTCTGTCTGTGTGTGAAAGTATGTGTGTGTGTGTGTGTGTGTGTGTCAGTGAGTCTTTGGCGACGATAACTGATGAACGAATGGACCGATTCGAACGAAATTTGGTACAAAAATCGCAATCCGTACACACTGGAAGCCTATTGCTTTTATACGCAATCGAATGTTCAGAACCTCCTAAATTTTCAAGTGAAATTTTGAAAAAATCGTCAAAAAATTAAAACCGCTAATAAAGTTACGCAAATAGACATTTCTTAAATAATTTTTCATTAGAAAACGATTGAGAGAAATTTTGGAACACTAACATGAACCGTTCTTGAGATATTGCACATTTTTTAAATAAATTTATCAAAAAATCTTATAAATTAAAAAAAATATATTAACTGTTGAGAAACATGTTCACTTTTTATATGTAATATCATGCGATAAATTTGGTGACACCATTCTCGTGGATCTAGCTCGTTCCATTCATGAGAAAAGACACTTTGAGCAATACTTTTATATTTGAACGCCAATAATTTTTCTGCTATAAGAATAACTTATCTCTCCATCCATAACGCTTGGCGAGACTTTGGCGCCGAATTTGGCGCAATGTCGCCAAATTGGCGACTTTTTTAAATGTTGCCAAATGAAAGAAAATCTCGCCAAATGGATAAACATGACACTAAATCACTGAAAATGACGACTAATTGACGAAAATTCAATATCTTGGAAAGAATATAAATAGCTACTGTAAGAAAAACCTATTTTTTTTACTGTAAAATTAGTAAATACATTGCATTATATAAGGAAAGCCATGTGTTGCCCACATCAGATTTTTATAATTATGTGGAAAATATTTTTTTTTTATAATATTGTCCCAGAGTTCTCAGTCATAAATGCAGCTATTTTCTAATGCACACTGTAAATAAATGCTTTTGGTTAGAATCCACTACCTCTTAATTATTCTATATGCGTTCGGTGCAAGTAAATAGGAAATGTATTTAATTAAATAATATAACCGTAATCCTTGAATAACTAAATCACCTTTCAGTTCCATTTCAATCACACGGTTTCTATCCTTAGAACGACTTAGAAATTGCCAAGATGGCGAACATAGTTTTCGCGGCGCACGGAATATGCAATACTCTATTTAATGAAGATTTAATCCTTGCCGAGTCTTAAAGCGCTGAGTGTATTTGGAGCGCCGATATTTAAATCACTGTGCCAGCTTTTGAGAAAAGCCTGTAATCATATAATCCGAGAGCAGATGTGTTGTAAACAGTTATATACGTGACTTTTAGCCTTACAATGCTCATTATATAGATTATTTGAGAAATCTAGGTGGCGTCGGAATTGGAAAATGCATTTCTGCTAATTTATGCAGAGCAAGTTGAATTATACGCAATAGAAATACATATTTGTATGTTATATTATTTAAGTTTGCTTGGTTATTTAAATAATTCATAAACAAGAAGTATTAAACTGAAAATCAAATAATAAGCGGAAATATTTATATTTATGAAATTAACATTATAAACTATCTAATGTGGGCGTGATACTTTCCCTGCATCAAGAATATTACTTCCCCCAAAGCGATAAGGATTATCAAAGACATTTAAATTCCATCCTCCAAAATATTGAAGCTTCATTCATTTAGCGTCATTTTCATTAATAAAATACTACTTTTTCCCATTTGGCGACATTTTCAAATTGGCAGTATTTTACGATTATTTCTAAATTTGCATAAGAGGCAATTTTCATACTTATTTTGGGTACTAAATTATGAAGATGCAAATTGAAACAATGTAAAAAATTTGATGTGGGTAGCACATGACTTTCCTTATATAATGCAATGAATTTACTACTTTTACTGCAAAAAAAATAGATTAATTTTATAGTAGATATTTATATTCTTTCCAAGATATTGAATTTTCGTCAGTTAGTCGTCATTTTCATTGATTTAGCGTCATTTTAATCCATTTGGCGAGATTTTCTTTGATTTGGTAACATTTAAAATAACACCAAGTTGGCGATATTCCGCCAAATTCGTCGCCAAAACATCGCCAAGTGTTGTGAACGGAGAAATAATTTTTTCTGCCAGCAGATAAATGACTATTGGCGTTCAAATACAAAAGTATTACTCAAAGTATCTTTTTTCATGAATGGAACTAGCTAGATCCACGAGAATGATGCAACCAAATTTATCGCATGGTATTACATATGAAAAGTGAACATGTTTCTCAATAGAAAATATTCTTTTATTATTTTATATGGTTTTTTGATAATTTTTTTGAAAAATGTGCAATATCTCGAGAACGGTTCATGTTAGCGTTCTAAAATTTATGTCAATCGTTTTCTAATGAAAAATTACGTAAGAAATATCTATTTAAGTAACTTTATTAGAGGTTCTGATTTTTTGATGATTTTTCAATATTTCACTCGAAAATTTAGGTGGGTTCTGAACATTCGATTGCGTATAAACACAATAGGCTTCCAGTGTTTACGGATTGTGATTTTTGTATCAAATTTCGTTCGAATCGGTCCATTCGTTCGCCAGTTATCGTCTCCACAGACTCACTGACACACACACACACACATACGTTCACACACACAGACACCATTTCAAAAATGTTCGCTTCGTGATCAAGGATGCTTGAAACGTGCTCTCGAATTCAAATTTTCGACCCCGTCACAATACTTTCCTTATACATTGTTTTTTATAAGGAAAGTAATAATGATGTTTGTAGCAAAGCAAATTTGTAACCTGAAGCAAATTAAAATATTGATATTTATAGAAGAGATTAATTTCTATCGAATTATGTCTTACATTTTCTTATGCAATATAAATTGTTCAATTGCGGTTGGGTGTTTAGTTTTAGTAAAAAATTCAGGCTCCTAGAAAATTAGGATTAAATTGTATTTGATACACCGTACTGATTAACTCATTTTATTGCTAGACAGAAATTCGTGCAATTTCAACTACTCCTGTCATATTCTACAAATTTATAATTATCCTATATTCAGAAAGAATATATAGCATTTCTTATATATAAAATATAATGTGGACAATGTATGACTTTCACTACATAATGCAATGACTTTTCTTCCTTCGAAGAGAAATAAGATCCCCAGCACAATATTTTTGTCCTTAAATTAACACCAACTCAATTGAAATTGAAAGCATCTGGCAACTTTCCATGAAATTGAAAGCATCTGGCAAGTCCAAGCGGGATGACTCATTCACAGTCATGCACAAAATGTAATTCAAAACGCAATTAATTGTTAAAAAATATCCGTGAATTAAATGACTATTAGTGAATTCTTTGGCGCCACATTACGAAGCTAACCCATGAAGAATCTTCTCTCGTCAATGGTGTTAGCAGAATTGTTGTGTAATATTGCATGGGGAAAGTGAAAATATTGAATGATACTTACTACTTATATTATTTAATGCAGTTTTTGATAAATTTATTTACAAAAAACGTGCAATACCTCGAGAACGGTTCATGCCAGTGTTCTCAAATTTGTGCTATTCATTTCCCAATGGAAAGTTACGTCGGAAATGATGATTTACTCGTATTTATCAATATTGAAGATTCATATTCTTTATGTTTTTATTCTCAAACACGCCTTCGAAAATAGGGTCATCTTCCAAACATTCGATTGCGTTTAAAGTCAAAAGGGTGCCAGTGTACACTGATTTTAATAATCCTACCAAATTATTTTCAAGATATTTCAGTCGTTTATAAGATATCCATAAACTCACACAAGCATCACCTCAAAATTGTTCATATTCAAGTTCAAGGATGTTTAAAAGTACTCTTATAATTAGCAAAAAGTACTATCGTAATTAAGAGTACTATATTAATTAAAAGTACTATATTTATTAACAAACTCAAATTAAAATTTTCGATCCGGGCACAATACTTTCCTTCCAAAAGTTAAGCACGCCATGCAAATTCTCAAACAGAAAATGCATCCGTGGATTTAATGGAATAAATCTTACTGTTGTCATCGGTGGTGATATGCGAATATTAAATAATGTGTTCAATAGTGATTTTCTCATCGAACAATATGATCATCAGGTGTTAGGTGAAAACGACTCGTTTGAGCCTGATAGTAGTTTCAATGCTCAAAAAAATTTTTTTTAATAGTGTAAGAATTTATTTTTGATTAGATTAACTTTCTCGTGGTATATAAAATACGTTTGGAAGACTATCAACGCTGGCATGTGTGGTGAGGTGAAATTTACATAAATACACTGCTACTTCTTATCTATAGTGTCCCCAAGTTGAACCTGTGAAGGTATAGTGGGATCTGAAAAGATCAAAGTACACTTGCGTTTCACTAAAATAACCAGTCGATTTTGTGGCCACTAACACATTTATTAAACACATAAAATATTCACCATTGATAATAATAATAATACAAATACGCTATACTTAAACGTACCAAGCTTGACCTCGGGGTGTACGGTCTAATTAATATATTTGCTATTTTAATTTCTCATTAATTTTTAAATGCAAGCTGTGTAGTACGGGAAATTTCCACAGCTTAAATTTTCACTGACACTTTAATTATATTAACACGCAATTAACACATTACATTACAATTGAACTTAAATATCACGATACCTCCACCCACATGATTTGCCTTGTAATCCAACATTTGATCTGTCACATATCCTGGAGAAGAGGTCTTGGGTATTCAATAAAACACAGTTCGTAAGGATGTAAGGTTTGTTGGAGATATCACTGAATTCTGGATACCATCACGGATTATCACTCATTCGGTGATCACAGTTCGCTACACTCTCCTTCTCCCAATTGTCGATTGGCCCAGCGGTTCCTGGAGAACCGGGAGCTACATGCAGGCCGATGCCAGTTGGGTCGCATCCCACATGAACATTACAGTGCATTCCTCACACATGCCGTACAGATGACGGTTGAAGCACTCAGCTGACGGGTGACGCGTGCTGCATAGAGGCCCAAGGTTGGAATCTCGCAACCGCTCTGCTCATATCGACTCGGTCGTGAGGGCTGACTAACACTACTGTCGAGTACCGTTCTTACAGTACACACAGTTGTCACAGCTTAAATGTAGTAGGGGGCCAAAGGGTAGCTCACATTAAGCCGTCTATTTTCAGAGATGTGTGGTACTGCTTATCAAAAGTGGCGAAGTCCTCGCTGTTCCTATGATCGCCACGGCCCGATGAATTCAACTCTCGATCTGGCTCCGCCTAACTCGATTTGGCTTAGAGCGGCCATGGACTTGGTGGGCTGAAAGGTTGCGTCGGACTACAAGCTACACCTGAGTGTACGTGGTTGCAACGAGTAAAAAAAAGGCGTTGATTCCGTGCTGTATGCATCTGACTGCTGCTAGATAGGGACAGCGAACACCGTGCCTAAAACTGCATCAAAATGCATGTCGGATCGGGCTTCGGAAACAAGTGCACATACACTTGGAGACCCATTCTCAAGATGTCAGAAAGGAGTCTGATTTTTATATTTTAAAGTCGAGTCTCTTCAGATTTTGAAAAGGGAGGCACAAAATTGGGATGACAGTCACTTCGTCCTCTCATTCGACATTTCACTTATGTGCGAGAAAAGGGCGGTTCTAATTCCGACTAATTTTATTGGCTTGCGAAGAGACGCTCATGTTTTATGCGTCCCAATAGAAATTGAAGATTGGAGGGATTCCCATAGCCGGGAGATCCCGGGCGGGCCTCGATGTGAGCAACAACTGACAGGGGCTATAAATTTCTAGAGATTTGCAGTTTTATAATTTGTCATTTGTTACAAGCTATCTTTTATGAACATTTACAACCACTGTCATGAACTATTCAAACCATGGCGCCACACAATACCATCTTGTCTGTGAGGAGGCATCACCATAGAAAATATTTCCATATACATTACTTACATTGAGTAATTGATACTCCCGCCCACTTTCATTCCTGTATCTAACCCAGGACATGAAACGTATTTTCATTTCGTGAAAATAAATGAGCAATTAAATGTTATGTTTCATAACAGCATGCTGTTAGGGAGTTTGAGGGAGTTGTCCATTAAAGAAGTAGCTAGTTTCTTTGACCTTTCTGTCATTTGCCATTTATAGAAACAGTTCCAAACAAGTGGAGCACTGTTCAGATCCGGGGGCCCGTTTCAGTTCCTCTTAGGAATGCAACATTCGCCAATGGCCAGTACATCGCGTTTCTGGCCAGTACATCGAATTTCTGGCCAAACGCACATGTCGGACGACCGTATCAGCTCTCTGATTAATGGATATCATAAAAATAGGAAAGTCGATACCCGCCAGTATTGTTAGCCGATGACTACATGCTAAGGGACTCTATGCCCAGCTACCACGAGGTTGTGTCCCTTTCAGATCTCGGGATAGTCGAGCACGATTAAACTGACATGGTAAATATGCGACTTGGACAGAATTGCAATGGTTTAATTTACTCCTGAAGGATGAGTCACGATTTGTCTTAGATTCAAATAAGACAATAAACGTGCAAAGGTCTGGAGAGAACGAGGAACACGAAATCAGATCAATAAAATCTTTGAACACCACGTCTTTAGTCGGGGGTAGTATTATGGTATTTGCTGGATTTTTGAGGAATATCAAACGACCGGCACGTGTTCACAAGGGGTACTGTGACTGCGGGAAGGTGTCGAGATTCAATCCTTAAACGCTTTGTGAGACTGCGCTGCAGCGGGGGTCCAGATTTTCTATTGATGGACACTTTAACTTTCGTCCCGGTAGGGCAAGGTTGGAGAACAGGCATCCTAAGAGCGGAAATCTTGCTTGTATGTAGTAGCTAGTGTAATTTCCGGACCTCAATCTTATTGAAAATCTTTGAAATGCCCTTGGAAGAGTTTTTGCATATTTACTCCCTCCAACTACTTTCTCTCTAAGAGCTGAAAACTGTCCTTCTGCAACAAGGGTTTCCAACTGGCGGCCCGCGGTGCCTTTTTTTTGCGGCCCGCGAAGCCATCTGGGAAAATAATTTGCAGCATCAATTAGATGCTCTTATTAAAGGGAAAAAGTTTTTGTGGAAATTCATATCGGTTTCAAATGCTGTTCATTCGCGAATAAATTGGATTTTCCTCGGTTTCCATGAAAATTACTGCGTCCACTTGTGTTCTATTTCACCACCCTCCCTGCCCTCTCCCCTCCCCTCTCCCGTCGCTTTTTTTGTTCGTGAACTCGTCCGTTGACTCGCTTAACCAGTTTTCTTTCACCCCCTGCTGACCCAAATGGATTCTACCGTACTGGTTGCTAACCTTTCTTTTCATTTAGCTTAATATTGTCAAGGCAGTTGTCTGTCTTTTGTGACCAAGAGTTTACAAGTGTTATTTTTTGTACGAGATAGGGTTTTCTTAAAACACGTTACTATGTGCCTGTTCTCTGATTATTCATTTTATACTAAATATCAGAGTTAGTGGAATTTCAAATAAACGCAAGATTGAAAGTGAAAACAGAGCTTACAATGATCGTTGGGAAAGTGATTATATAATTACGAACAATAACGGGAAGTTGCAGTGTTTGGTTTACATACAAGTGGTATCAGTGCCTAAGGAATATAATATGAAAAGACATTATTCAACACTGTGTGAAGAAAAGTATCAGAGATATGGAGGAGAATCTCGAAATATCTTGATTTCAGAGTTAAAGAAGAAGCTGAACCAGCAGACAAGCATTTTTACCAAAATATCGCACGGTCAATCATCTGCTTTGTATGCTTCTTATGTCGTTTCTCTTGAGCTTGCTAAAGCAAAGAAACCCGTTACTGATGGCAGTCTAGTAAAAAAAATGTGCTATTGAAATGGCAAAGGATTTTGGGGATGCTCAATTAGACGAGAAATTTGATTCAGTGCCGCTTTCTAACCAAACTTTACAGAGTAGAGTTATTGATATGGGAGAGCAGGTAGAAAAATCCTTAATTGGTTTAGTTGAAAAAAGTACCTATTTCTCGCTTTGCATTTGATAAAAGCACTGACCAAACAGATGTGAGTCAGTTGTTAACATTTATACGTGTTACCCAAGAAGATTTTTCTACCAAGGAAGAATTATGGGAAATATGTCCAATGACTGGAACCACGAAAGAAAAGGACTTCTTCGAAGCTGTAAAAAAGCAGTTACCAAAATCGGAGGTTTAATAAATGTTTAGCAATTGTGACGGAAGGTGCACTAACGATGGTAGATGAAAATCTGGACTGACTGGATTACTTGGAGAAAATGGAGTAACTTGTCCGACAATTCATTACATTAATAATCAGGAGGCTTTGTGCGGAAAGTCGGTAAAACAAAATCAAGTTTTCAAATTTGTAATAAAAGTTATCAATATGATAAGAGGTGGAAATCGTGCACTTTTGCATAGGCAGCTAAATTAGTTTTTGGAGGAAATGGAAGCAGAATATGGGGACTTGCTTCTCTACAGTCATGTAAAATGGCTGAGTGCTGGAAAGTCTCTCTTAAGATTCTTTGGGATAAGAAATGAAATCCTTGCATTCCTGAAGATGTTCTTTTCAACAGACATAACGCAACTGGAAGAAGAGCTCCAAAGTGTAGGTTTTTAAAAAGAATTGGCTTTCCTCACCGACATCACCACTCATCTTAATGAACTGAATCTAAATCTCCAGGGAAGAAACCAGCTGATGTCGGATTTAATGGGAAACGTAGATGGGTTTCGAAATAAATTAAGAGTTTTCAAACTTTCTTTGAACAAAAATGATTTGATCCATTTTTCAAGCTGTCGGAAGTTAGCTGAAGAACTTGAAGATAATGAGACTCTTGATTTTTCTGAATTTGGTGCAATATCCAAGAAATCATAGAGGAGTTTGACACTTTTGAATCATTAAAAAGTAGCATGCTGCTGTTTAGTAGTCCTCTTCGAGATAACATTGACGATCAACCAACTCATCTTCGACTTGAACTATGTGACCTACAAGTGGATACATTTTTTTCAAACGAGGAAAGAAAAGGGAGCAGATTTTTTTAAATTATTACAAAAAGAAAGATTTCCAAACATGCGAGATTTTGGCCGGAAAATTACATCAATGTTCGGGCGTACATACTTGTGCGAAAGTGTATTTTCTGCATTGAAATTTATCAAGAACCACAATAGAAACCGTCTCGCAGATTCTTCTCTACTTCATCTCCTGAGACTCTCAACAACAGAGATTGAGGTGGACATCCGTTCTTTGGTGGTTGCAGCAGACAGACCTCAATTTCCTCACTAAACATTTTGTGTGCTTTTACGTAAGTTGTTTTTTCTTTTGTAATTTTTAAGGTTTTTTGTAAATTTTAAATATCTGTATACTTGATATCAAAGTAAAATTATTTTAGTCTGGGAAATTTTTTTAATATGCAATTAAAGGTGTTAAAATGCCCACTTATTTGGTTCGCAATTCAATACTTATTTTTGTTTTGTATAACTTGATGAAAGTTGGCCATTTATGATCAAGTTCGTAGCTGGAAGGGAGGGAGGGCTAGAAGTTCATTCCCCGAAATTTTCAAAAAATCCATAGTACATAGCATATACATGTATTTATATTCATTACGATGCCTCCATCCCTCCCCTACCAGAAAAATTTCATATTGAACCCCCCTCCCTCCCAAAACAAAACGTTCTGGGTATGGCCCTGATTACGTTGCGGCGCACCACTAGATAGGTGGTTTCGATTGCGGCCCTCGTGCACTTGTAAGTTGGAAACCCTGTTCTACAGGATGACAGTTACTGCCCTCAGCTAGGCAGTATGACCTGACTGAAGAGATGGAACGTATATGCAAAGTTTGTGTCAAAGTCAGGAGAGCTCATATGCCATATTAAGGCCTATTTGGATTGTTTGTATAACATGAAAACCGTTTTGGGATACGTTAATTATGAAGTAATCACTTAAAAGGTTAAAAATATACCTAAAGATATGTTCTATAATTTTATT
This sequence comes from Amaurobius ferox, assembly GCA_951213105.1. Taxonomy (NCBI): domain Eukaryota; kingdom Metazoa; phylum Arthropoda; class Arachnida; order Araneae; family Amaurobiidae; genus Amaurobius; species Amaurobius ferox. Next base: position 99,997,899 of record OX578135.1, read on the forward strand.
ATTATACTCATTAATATATTTCCGCATTGACTCCCTATTAATTAAATTTTGAGTGAATCATAGCAGAACTTTTTGAGTTATTTCGGATTTGCTGCTGCACTCTTAACTTTTATAAGACAGTGTACTATGTATGTAGAAAAGGTTAAAACAGTAATTAGTACACCGTAATTTTTTTTCATCAAAGCAATAAATCAGTTTTTTCTTCATTTTTATTTTTTAAGAAATAAAATTCTTAATGCTTCAAGCAATATAAAAGTGAAGTATAATGTAAAAATATATTACAACCTTGCTTTATGAGAATATATCCACTAATATATTATTTTTCTATAATTCTAAAATTTCTAATAATTTCTATAATTCTTTTAAAAAGATTAAATTATTTTTATGAATTAAAAGTTGTCGCATATCTTCAATATTTGTGTAACATATTGCCATCCATTTGTGTACTTTAAAAATTGCCACAGTTTTGATATTAATGACCTAAAAGGTTACAGGGCAGGAAAAAATACTGAATTCTTTTGTTGACACTTATTTATTAATTTAAATTTAAAAAATATATTTTATCTTGCTTTTCAAAAAAGTAATTTTAAACATATTTATTTTGTTTACTTGTAAATAATTTAAATTAAAAAACATTTTTTTGTTTCACTTTTTTGTAATTTCAATAAAAAAATTTTTTTTTTCGAATAATTAAAATAAAAGAAAATATTTTGTTTTATTTCTGTTTCATTTTTGTTTTCACATTGGCGGAAAAAATGCACAAAAATTCCATTCATTTTATACTTTGGGAATATATTTATAGCAATTCGGTATATCATGTGCGGGTTTTTTTATATTGTAGATTGAAACACACCATATAACAAACGCATTGGAAATATTTCTGCAACAATCGAAGCGTTACGAAAAATGCAAACATATTAGACGCATATATCTCCGAATCTAATAGGCAAATATATAAATGATTAATACTTGTTTTTGTTTGGTATACTGCACCGTTTATGATTACATAAAATAATTTCAATATTTGCATAATTTAAATTACTGTAAAAAATTTCTGTCCAAATGAATTTTCGTTTCACTCTGCTTATTGTCACTCGAAATATCTTATGCATTATAAAATATAGATATAAACAGTAAGCTACAAAAATATTAACTTAGGAAATCGAGTTTCTAGATAAATAATTTGTTTTTACAAAGCTATTACAGTTCTTATGCAATTGGCTTTTGAAGTTCGAAAATATTGAACGATTTTCTTTATTACAGGTTACAGTGTTTATATATCAGCGAAAAATATTTTTATAGTTTTAAAATTACCACAAAGAAAATTATTCGGATTTTTTATCGAACTGATAGTTTTCGAAATATGGTAGTTATAATTTCGATATTTTAATATTTTGAGCTATTTTAAAAGGTTGTTCTAACTTTGATATTTTAGCTAGCTATAAACAGTAATTAATTCATTAAAATTCCTATAAAGATACATAATTTGAACGTTCTTGGAATTTTATTTTACAGGAAGTTAGTTATTCACACGAAACCTTTTCGGCTTCATCGGACTGAAACCACCGCCGATTTTACTTTATTTTATTTTATTTTTTGCAAATTCACAAGTGAAACAGTTTTTTTTTATATCTGCCACTGTAAATATTTAAATTTTAATATGTTTTCATTTACTTTTAAACATTTTAAATTTTGAAATTATTTTGTTCACTTTTTAATGCATGTTACAACACAGTAATTAGCAAATGATGATGCCATGTACCAAAAGTGCCGTGAATTGACCTTTCGTATTTACTAAGATGTGACGTCGCAATTTTTACACTGGCATCTTGGACGTAAAAGCAGTATTTTATTGACAAAGCTGTGATTCATGAATGATGTAATTTTATTATTATCCTAAAACTTTAGTTATGCTAACCACCTTTAAATTTGAAACCGCATTCAAAGTACGTTATTACATATTTTGTTCTTGAAACATAAAAAAATTTCATATTCTTTTAAGTGTTTGATGGAATTTCGGAACTTAAAATGTTCCTTTTGGTATAAAAACTGCAGCGATCAACAGCAGATCCCGATCAATATTAATAAATAAATCGTTACCAATCTCAATCGTTACCAACCTTAAGCCTGTCATTCTTCACATATTGACATAAAATATTTTTCATAAAATTTCTTATACGTTTTAATTAGCAAATAAAATTGAAAATTTCATATCTTCAAATCTGAGTTCAATCTACACCTAAATAAGAGCAGAGATAAACTTTAAAAAGCAAAATAACAACCAATCTAAATAAAATATCAAATAACATTCCAAAAAATCTAAATAAAAAAAATCCCATTCAATTATACTCACGTTTGTGATCCTTATAAATTACCATAAATTATTTACCATAGAATTTTAATGCAACACTAAAATTAGAGGGTTTCATTTTTCAAATCAAAATTCAATCTTGACCTAAATAAGAGCAGAGCGAAAACAAAAAATTAAAATCCCCACCAATCAAAATAAAATAAAACATAAAATACCCACCAATTATTCTCAAGACTCCTTACAAGATTGACATAAAATATTTCTAAAATATTAAATGAATTAAATTTTATTGAGCAATTGAAATTACAAGTTTTAAATTTTACAATGGTAATTCAATCTGGTAATTCAATTTGGTAATTCTGGTATTACAATGTTAATCCAATCAAAATGTTACACAAATTAATTTCTAATGAGTAACTAAAGTTAAAGGTTTTAATTTTTAATACATAAATTGAATTTTGACCTATATAAGTACATAGCTAAACTTTCAAAATTATTTTGGCCTTTTCCTTCTTCGGTTATACATTCAGCCATAACATGAGAAATTAAAATTAAAGGTTGTAATTCTTGAAATCTGAATTCAACCTTGGCCTAATAGCAGAGCAACCTTGGCCAAACATACCTATCTCAATTATAAAAAATTAAATAAAATGAAACTTCTTACAATAGTTTTAATTTATTTTATACTGTAGATTTTCATACTTTTTTTCAGCTATTGCTTTGCTAATAATTGATTTTTCCGCGGGAACTTAGAATTTAATTAGTTGATTTATGGTATTAATTAACACAATTTATTGTTTGACAGAAATTCATGTAATTGCAATTCTTCTATGTAGATTTTACAAATTGCTATTAATGATGCGGAATTCTCCAAGCAAAAGTAGCAGAACTTATAAAAAAAATTAATTAGTTTAATGTAACTCCTTATTTACCAGGCCATAAATCAATTTTTTATGCTTCGTGTTTAATAAGAAATAACGTTCTTACTATTTAAGGCAATGTAAAAGTAATTAATTTTTGACATCATTGCTAGAAGACAAAAAGAGGGAAATTATTTTGACTATGCTTATGATTTATTTTGTTTAATTTATTAATAACGATTTTGAAGTGTTAATAAAATATTTTATTAATATATCTGACCGAAGTTTTATATGTTTTGACATCTTTGTTAATTCTCTGACTATTTAAAATCAAAACATAAATTAAGGAATTACAAATTTAAATGTTCTTATAGTCATTTTGAAGAGATTTCCTACATTTATTTTCTCCGATTTACAGATAGTTTTACACCAAAATTATTACTCGAATATTTTTACTGTGAATTATTAAATAAATAAAATCTTATTTTATTTTGTTAAACGTATAACTTCTTTATTAATGCTTTCGTCAAATATGAATTTCATAATTAAGGACAATTATAAAATATAGTTTAGAAATAAAAACACATGGATTTCACTTCGGTCGATAAGCAATAAAATAAAATAAGCATTTATTTCATAAGTTGAATATGTTTCGAAAATTGTAGTGAAAAAGTTGAAGCACTAAATAACCACTAATAATGCCAAATTTTAAACATTCTTAACTCTTTATTGAAGTGTTCTTGTAGTCACTTAATCCCTAAAACAAAGCAACAGTTGCGAGGGAAACATTCTATATTCAGAATCTATGTAAATGATGTGGCTATTTATATTTCTTTCGGTATTAATATGGCAATCAATGAGAATAAAAAACTTGAATTAATTTGTTTCGTTTTTTTTTAGTTATAATTACTTCGAGAAGATTTAGGAGTTTTTTCATTTTTCTTTACAGTGCATACTAAGTAAAGTAAAAATTAATTTTGATGAGTTCCAAACTCGAACACATCCAAATAACTCAAACTTTTATTTTTAACCAATGGCATATTTTGAACATATCTAAATATGTATGAATCAACCATATTTAAAGCATGCCTTGTTGAGTCAAATTAAATTCTATACGATTATTTTACTCAAATATAAGAAGTCTTCTGATATTTAGAGAGGTCGATTAAGGGATGGCCCTACGTTTTACAAGCATTGCAAATCTGTTCTAAACCAATTATATTATGCATTTCTAAGCTTAATGACTTCTTAACTGTCATTTTATGCTTTTGTTGTTGATACCCAGACCGTCCGACCTACCAGAAAGGTGTAAGGTAACCGTTTGGACGGACGGGAAGTGCCACCCAATTTAGACCGGAACCCAGTGGGGTAGGCATCCACAGGGACCGTACCCTCCTTCTCCTACCACCAACCTCTCGGACTGCCATTTTATGTTGTTGTTGAGACCCAGACCGTCGACCTACCAGAAAGGTGTAAGGTAACTGTTTGGACGGCAGGGAAGGGCCACCCAATTTAGATAGGAACCCAGTGGGGGAGGTATCCACAGAGACCGTACCCTCCTTCCCCTACCACCAACCCCTCGGAAGGACATACGGGCCCACATGTTTAACGTGATCGTACTCCGCATGAACACGGCAGCAGTTGTGGCAGCGTGCAAATCCAGCGCGCAAACCACCGGGCTACTGCTACCGAAAAGTGCCAACAGCACGCGGTGTTCCCAGGTGGTCACCCACCCAAGTACTAACCGCGCCCGAAGCTGCATGACTTCGGTGATCTAACGAGAACCGGTGTTTTCAGCACGGTAGAGTCGCTGGCGACTGTCATTTTATGTTGTTGTTGTTGTTACCCAGACCGTCCGACCTGCCAGAAAGGTGTAAGGTAACTGTTTGGACTGCCGGGAAGTGCCACCCAATTTAGACCGGAACCCAGTGGGGGAAGCATCCACTGGGACCGTACCCTCCTTCCCATACCACCAACCTCTCGGAAGGACTTAGGGACCCACATGTTTAACGTGATCGCACTCCGCGTGAACACGGCGGCAGTTTTGGCAGTGGCTGGAATCGAACCCGGGCCTACCGAATGCAACTCCAGCGCGCTAACCAATGGGCTACCGCGCCCCACTGTCATTTTATGTTGTTGTTGTTGAGGACCAGACCGTCCGACCTACCAGAAAGGTGTAAGGTAACTGTTTGGACGGCCACTGTCATTTTATGCTGTTGTTGAGACCCAGACCGTCCGACCTACCAGAAAGGTGTAAGACAACTGCTTGGACGGCCGGGAAGTGCCACCCAATTTAGACCGGAACCCAGTGGGGGAGGCATCCACAGGGACCGTACCCTCCTTCCCCTACCACCAACCTCTCGGAAGGACTTACGGACCCACATGTTTAACGTGATCGTACTGCGCGTGAACACGGCGGCAGTTTTGGCAATGGCTGGAATCGAACCCGGGCCTACCGAGTGCAACTCCAGCGTGCTAACCAATGGGCTACCGCGCCCTACTGTTATTTTATGTGAAGACCCAGACCGTCCGACTCATCCGGAGGACTTGAGTATCTAATTGGACGGCCGGACTGTTATTTTATGTGTACCTACTGTTATTTTATGTTGTTGTTGTTGAAACCCAGACCGTCCGACCTACCAGAAAGGTCTGTTATTTTATGTGTAATTGTTTATTTAAAAGCTATTGAAATTATTTACAGAATGGTAATATGAGCTCTTCTTGAGATATTGCATGCTTGTTTATATTTACAACAAAAAAAATTCATAAAATATGATATTAAATTATTATTTTTAACTGAGTAAAATTTGTAATTTCAACCAGACTGATTTTAGTTTTAATTTCAACCAGATTAACATTTTAGTTTCAATTTCAACCAGTCTGACATTTTAGTTTTAATTTCAACCAGATTAACATTTTAGTTGCAATTTCAACCAGGCTGACATTTTAGTTTTAATTTTAACCAGATACTAATTGAAACTATTTTTCGTAGGTATAAGTGGTTTTTGAACTATTAGAAAATTTTCTGTCTCTGTAGGAAGTGCGATATCTCTCGGAAGTATCAAGCAATTTGGTATGCTTATTTTAATAGCTATCAAGAATATTAATCGGCACGTAAAGTGGTATCAACAATTTTAATCGGTATTACTTTATCGATATCAACAATTTTAATAATTAATTTTATCGAAATCAAAAATTTTAATAGGTATGTTAATCGATATCAATAATTTTAATCTGTATTATTTTAACGGTATCAACAATTTTATTCTGTATTATTTGCATGATATTAACAATTTCAATCTGTATTATTTAAACGGTATCAACAATTTTAATCTGTATTATTTTAAAAGTCTCAAGAATTTTAATAGGTATTTTAATAGGTATCAATCATTTTATCGGTATTCTTGTCGATATCAACACTTTTAAGCGGTATTTTATTCAGTATCAACAATTTCAATCTGTAATTCAATGGGTATCAACAATTACAATCGGTATTTTGAGCAGTATCAACACTTTTAATCGGTATTTTATTCGGTATCAACACTTTTAATCAGTATTTTAATCGGTATCAGCAATTCCAATCTGTATTTCAATGGGTATCAACAATTCCAATCTGTGTTTCAATGGGTATCGACAATTACAATCGGCATTTTGAGCAGTATAAATACATTTAATCGATATTTTAATCAGTATCAACCATATTTTCAGACAGATGTATACATAACAATAGTGTTTAACTTTATTGTTGAACCAGATTAGCGAATTATGTAGAGAAATTCAAGTGCTGGCCATATGAGATTCTTTTTTTATCATGAGAGGCATAGTGTGATAAAACTACATTATTTTTTTTATTTTTTCAGAATATTTCGCGATTTCACTCAAGAAAATTCTCCTCATAATCCTTTTATGTAACTTAACTATCAATGAACAATTGTTTATTTTCACTTATTATCTTTTAAGCTGAACTTGGGATAAATGCCAAATAAATGCTTTCCGACAATATATCTGAAAATATCTATCTACATTTTCTTCATCCCATTCCCTTTTCACGTCCGGCTACTGAAGCACAAAACGCTTTATTTGTATTACTGCTTATAAATGATTCATCCGCGTAAAAGTAGGATTAAATTAGTTAATTTATAGTAATAATTAACGCAATTTATTGTTTGACAGAAATTCCTGTAATTGCAATTCTTACATGTAGGTTCTACAAATTACTATTAATGATCCGGAATCTCAAAGAGAAAAAAAATCCAAGTATACTTGAAAAAAGAACATTAATTAATTTAATGAATCTCTTTATTTACTAAGCCATAAATTAATTTTTTATGCTTCATGTTTTATAACAAATATAAAATCCTTAATACTTAAGATAATATAAGAGTAATTTGTCTTTGACGTTATGAACGAGGGAGTATATAAGAAGGGAAAAATCTATTCATTACGTTTTTAATGCTTGAGGTAGCAATCATTAATAATTTACAGTGTTATGTCTATAATTTTAATGTTTTGAAATTTGACTATGTCGTATAATAATTGTGCATATATTTTGAAATTTACAGATATTTTAAAAAACAAAAATCACTTTAAAACTTTTATTGTAAAATCACCATCTTAGATAATTTTTCTTACAGTTATCTTAATATTTTTTTGTAACACTCAACATATTATAACACTTAATATAACATTTAATATTATATTTTTTATAACACTTAATATTATATTTTTTATAACACTTAATATTGTATTTTTTATAACACTTAATATTTTTTTATAATACATTACAATCGTGATAAGGCAACAAAATATTTACTCCATTTTTAAACGATGAAATTTGTGTGTAAAAAGTTCAAATTGGTGTTGCGAATATCTTCATGGCAAACTATCGTCAGGAAACCGAGGAAAAATTACAGTTATAATCAACCACCGTCATTGCTTGAAGGCCCTGGTTGCTTGAGCTTGGCGGAAAATTTGGTGAAATATTATTAATGTGACGAATTTTATCGAGTTCTAGAAACTTTTTTTAACTTTGTAGATTGGTAAAGGACTTTACGCGTTACGCTGGTTGTTGTTGTTGAGACCCAGACCGTCCGACCTACCAGAAAGGTGTAAGGTAACCGTTTGGACGGCCGGGAAGTGCCACCCAATTTAGACCGGAAGCCAGTGGGGGAGGCATCCACAGGGACCGTACCCTCCTCCCCCTACTACCAACCTCTCGGAAGGACTTACGGACCCACATGTTTAACTTTATCGTACTCCGCATGAACAGCGCGCAAACCACCGGGCTACCGCGCCCGAAATGTGCCAACAGCAGGCGGTGTTCCCAGGTGGCCACCCACCCAAGTACTAACCGCGCCCAATGCTGCTTGACTTCGGTGATCTAACGAGAACCGTTGTTTTCAGCACGGGAGAGCCGTTGGCTCATGTGTTACGCTGGTGTATTTCCAGAACTTTCCATTAAGGTAATATAAGCTGGTCATTGTTTAGATAGAGGTTGTTGGAGTGGTGTGGGAAAAAGTGAATTGTGAACACGATAGTGACCTTAGAATCTTATCTTTTGTTCTGTGAAATAATTAAGTATTAAATTGCCGTTTATTGCATTCAACACTTATTTTGTGCTCTTGTAAGATAGCTAAAGATTTCTTAGATGCATGCTGTCACTGTTTAGACTTACTAGTATTTTTAATAAAGCGTTAATAACTCGGAAATTCGAACTCATCTATATAGCCTGCAAATAAATCCACGATTCCAAAGTATACTTTGCAATAATTGGCTTTATTGCGAAATATCAGCTGGAATCATAACTGTGCAATGATGAAAAGTCACCAATTCAACAATATTGATTAAAAAACAACCATCAATATTTATAAGGGAACTTTGTTAAAATAAACACACAATAGCCAAGAGTACATAAAAGAACTTAATTGATAACACAATTTAAACAACAACATTTCATACACTTTTCAATACTTAAACTACCACGTGCCACAGCGAATTCGAAATACAATTCTAATACGTAATTTTAAAAAAATTATAAAATATTTTGAAAAATAAGTCTTTAATGAAATGTGATATCGTTTCTATATACACAATTAAAACAAAAATCTAAAATAGTCTAAATTTTGGCAATTCAACATTCAACTTGTATAGTTGACTCGAATAGGTGACTTGTATAGCATGTATTAGTTGACCTGTATAGTATGTATTAGTTGACTTGTATAGTATGTATTAGTTGACTTATATAGTAGTGCAGTTCAGTTCAGTTCCTCTCCAATAAATCATTATTTTTACAAATTAGCTTTTCGTTTTCAGTTCCATGAATTAATTGAGAACCATGATTTTAATTGGGTCAAATAATTGACATATATAAAAATGGTAAAAATGTAACACTTTGAAAAGAAAACTTTTTAGAGTACTAAGACGCCTTGGATTACTTATAGAGAATAATTTATGAGAAAAAAAGAAGCTTTTAAGTGCACCACTACTTCCATAAAATGGCGCATGGAAAAGTAAAAAAAAAAATAAATAAACCTTTTAATCACACACAAAATTGAACCGAATTAATTGAGTAAGCAGACTGAATTTAAAATAACACTGTATAAACCTTATCATTATCTAAAATGGATATTATGCAAATCTACCAAAGGGAAATGGAGGTGTAGGCAGATCCAATTCAAATATAAATCTAATCCACATCTAAATATCAAATTTATAAAATTCTTTGGAGTCTCTTTTTCCCCCTCTCACTTTCTTCTCTTTCAAAGACTAGATGGAGAAAACACCCGTACACGCAACCTTTCCTATGACGGGAATCTCAGGTTGCCATATTTGGCGATTAATCATTAAAGTGGGAACATTCAGCGACTTTTCGAAGGTTCGAGAAATACCATAAACAGTTTTCTACGAGATATGAGATATTTCCAGAAGTATCTAAAGAGAGCCTATAAAAGGAGTCAGTTGGAGAACAGTCGACATGATACTAGCTACATTGAACTGAGATTTTTGTCAATGTTTCGAGAATAGTAGCCGCAATTTTGTGAAATGATTTTCACCAGTCCTTTGATAATGGTTTCGGTTGTTTTGTGAAATTGGTGGAGCATTTAAGTGCTGTTTTACTATATATTGTTCTTGTTTACGCTGTGTTTGTGAATAAACGTGTTAGTTATCCAGAAATTTGAACCCATTCTTGCATCCTGAGAGCACACCCACGATTCCAGAAGGTACGTTGTAATAAAATTATGCAAAACTGCTAGAACTATTTTATCTGCCTACACTTTCATTTCCCTTTTCGAGAATTTTGCATAATATCAATTTTGGATTATGATAGATAGATTTGTATATTATTTTATTGATTTGAATCTGCCTAAACCTTCTGTTTGGTTCAATTTGGTCTGTGATTAACATTTATTTTCTACTTTTCCGCATGTCATTGTTGCGCAGGAGTGGACATTGAAAAACGTGTTTGGTTCTCATAATTTATGTTTCTTGCATTTTAGTTTTCATTTTTTGACGTAATTTACGTTCAATATAATGTAGTGGTGTATAAGGATCAACTGGTTAGATCTAGGAGAGCATTTGATCAGAAATATATTCATTACGTATGTACATGATATAATAATACGGTATGCACGTGATGTAATTTACGGTAATGCGGTTGCGGATGGTCTGGCCAGGGAGGGCAGCCTTGAGAGTGCTATTGACGGTGGCTGTCTTTCTTTCTCGGATCTTACCTCACGGGTCAAAGTTGAAATCAACTCCACTTGGAGAAAGGCACCTTGAATGAGTGGTATGATTGCAGCCGTCCTGGTGCTGCTTTGATTGGGACAGGCAGTAGGGGAGAACAGACGGCTCTGGCCAGACTCCGCAGCGGCCATCTTCGTGCTCTACGCAATGTATTGGGTTCTAAGGTTTATTCCCTTTGACCGAAGTGCAATTTGGTCCAGGCCTCTCCTGCCCATGCCTTGACATGTATTGGATGCCAGAGGAGTCAGCCGTACTTCAGTCCTGGAGTAGTTCTTCATCTTTTGAAGACTCACGGGTTCATGGACGTTGCTGTCGGTCAAGTGGTAGAAGAAACAACAAGGCATGATATAAAGACGAAATGTGCCGATGTGAAAATGTGATAGATGAAAATTTACCTGCGAGATGATATTGTCTGCTGAATTTCAACTCTCATTGAGCTCTGGAAGATGAGAACTACCCCGTCAAAGATATTAAAAGAAGGGGCAAACAGAATTCACGTGAATTTGAAAAAAATAGTATAGGGGAAAACAATATCTCTTAACAGGAAAGATTTCAAACTTTAAGACAAATCTACAACTAACAAGCACATTGCAATGCAACTTCTGCGTTTTAAAAGCAAAATCGGGTCTCCCTTTACCGATGTAACGTGTGAAGCCATAAACACAAATTGTTTAAATTGATAATGTATAGACTTATCTTAAAGCTTAATTCACTGTAGAGGTGTGAATATTGCAATCATGCTCTGAATCGGGCCTTCCTTTACCGATGTAACGAGTGAAGTAATAAACACAAATTGTATAATTTGATAATGTATAGACTTATGTTAAAGCTCAATTTACTGTAGGGGTGTGAAGATTCTAATCATGCGCTAAATCAGGTCTACCTATTATCGATGTAAGGTGTGAAGCAATAAACAAAAATTGTTAAATTGAGAAAGAATGTATAGACTTATGTTAAAGCTTAATTAACTATAGAGGTGTGAAAATAGTAATCTTGCGTTAAATTGTATGGATATCTATTGGGTGCTACTTCTAAGTTGGAAATTCTGCATTGAAACTTTTAATAATATGAAAAAGTGGAATCGAGAAGTCCTTCGAGACACTCCAGAAGCCCCTTTGTTTTTCAAGAAGACTGGAAATTTGCCGCACACGTTATTAAAAAAAATCTATTGTGGGCAACACATGACTTTCCTTATATAATACAATGAATTTTCTACTTTAACAGTAAACAAATAGATTATTCTTATAGTAGATATTTATATTCTTTCCTAGATATTGAGTTTTCGACAATTAGTCGTCATTCTCATTGATTTAGCGTCATTTTTATCCATTTGGCGAGTTTTTCGTTAATTTAACAATATTTAAAAAGTCGCTAAGTTGGCGACATTTCACCAAATTTTTTGCCAAGCGTTATGGATGGAGAAATAAATTATTCTTACAGCAGATAAATGAATATTGGCGTTCAAATACGAAAGTATTAATCATAGTATCTTTTTCATGAATGGAACGAGTTAGATCCACGAAAATGATGTCACCAAATTTATCGTATGATATTACATATGAAAAGTGAACATGTTTCTCAATAGGAAATATGTTTTTTTTATTTTATAAAATTTTTTGATAATTATTTTGAAAAATGTACAATATCTCAAGAACGGTTCATGCGGTCATTCTAAAGCTTATGTCAATTTTTTTCTAATGAAAAATTGCATAAGAAATGTTTGCGTAACTTTATAAGAGGTTATGAATTTTTGGTGATTTTTATCAAAATTTCACTCGAAAATTTGGAGGGAGGGGGTCTGAACATTCGATTGCGTATAAAAACAATAGGCTTCCAGTATTCACGGATTGTAATTTTTGTACCAAATTTCATTCTAATCGGTCCATTCGTTCGTCAGTTTCCACAGACTCACTGACACACACACAGAGAGATATCATCTCAAAAATGTCTGATTCGTGTGCAGGGATGCTTGAAATTGCTCTACCGTCGAAAACTCGAATTCGAATTTTCGACCCCGTCACAATACTTTCCTTATACATTATTGTATATAAGGAAAGTAAAAACATATTCAAAAATCCAGTTTAATTTTTAAAAGCGTAAATTTTCCTGCATTTGTGAAAATTTATTTGTATACAATAAATACTCAAAACGCAAATAACCAAATACCTTAAAGTAACACATTGATCAGATGCCATATTTATTCTACGGAATTTTATTCCTTATTTTAACACAAGTTCATCCTTTTAGGTGGCAAACCACTCGATCAATCGGCCGAACATTTTCGAATGCGAGAACTGTGACGCGTCGATGAATAATTCAACTGACATGGAACGGCGAACAAAACTCTACCCTTTCCAAACACGATATTTTAGAACAATGGAATGGGATGGGTAGGATACAGGCTTTTATGTTTTCCGAATTCTCTTACAACGATCATTTCCCATGCAGGTAGTGATCGATCAAATATGCACGTGGCACACATAATAATAAAAATAAATGCCTAAATTTCCTTATTCGAGTTGGAATAAGATACGAAGAAAATTCGGAATAATCATTCCATAACACAATTAGTACTTCCTTAAAGAAAGTAGACATATGCAAATTACGTGACAATAATTGTTTCGAGTGAGTTTTGGTCCCTCTTCATCAGGTCAAAATAAAGTTTTTACTTGGTCTTTAAAGTCTTTAAAGGTTGCAGCAAACGCCTGGTTTAGCATTTGCTGCAACATTTCAAAGTTCACCTTGACAATAAGAGTTTGCAATTTCGTCCCAGTAGTTCAACGGCAGAGCGTTGGCTGATCAGTTCGGAGCTCCAGGGTTCGATTCCCCGTTGGGATTTTTACAATGAAGCCCGAACAAATCAACTCTGTAGATTAAAGATGTCGGAAGTCCAGTAGTGATCCTAGTATGATTAGCACGGATTCAGTGGATTCTGGAAGTTTGAGCGCCGATTTCAAATTGAGAGATAACGACCACGCTCGATACAAATCGCATCCAATTCGTACAAAGTTAAAAAAATATAGCGATAATTTACATAATCATCTTTTGACCTTATCGAATACCTTTGAGTCAGTCGACCGACTATTTTAGGCTGCTCCAGCGTCATACTAAACATTCAGACCTAGGTAAACATAGTAGTAGCAGGAGCTAACCTGAAGTAAAAATAGCAGGGGGTTATCAGTCGGATTCTCAGTTGCCTGCCAATCTGACATTAGAGGGTGGAGAATGCAGAGTCCCTCCCCTTCGACAATAAATGATTGAAAACAGCCAATTCCTCTGTCGGTTTGCCACACTTGGCGACACATTTGGGGCAGTGTAGCAAACAAGCGACTTTGTAGAATTATCGGCAACTTAACGACAGTAGAATATGCCTGAAAATGAAATTAAACTTCTTCAATAACCTTTATCGCTTTTGAATCATTATAGCTTTCTTTATAAAACAAACAATTTCACTTCCAGAGTAAATGCAGATGTTTTCTAAAAACTATTTAGTACAAATCGCATCCAATTCGTACAGAGTTCAAAAAAAATATATCGAGAATTTACATAATCAACTTTTGACCTTATCGAATACCTTTGAGTCGTCCGACCATTTTAGGCGGCTCCGGCGTCATACCAAACATTCAGATTACTATGGCGATTGTGCGATTAAAATTGGAATCCCGGACTGAATTGAAATGCGAACGCGCATTCCTGAAAGAGATGCGCATTCTGGGCGCTGCATTTCGCCAAATATTACGGAACTAAAGACTTTCATCGACATAGTTGCAGCGTGTATCGAGCTGTGTTGTTAGCAGACGATTATTTCACAGTTGGAATTTGCGTAAAATAGAATTTTCAGAACACGTTATTACTAACCAAATCGTGAGATTCATTTTAATTTTAAAATTGGCAGAATATTAAAAGAACAATTACTTTATGGCTGTTGTCCCTTTAATATTTTTTTTAAATTATTACAGGAATAACTTCAAATTTATTTTGTGATAATTTTTAATTATTAATAGTTTTAATGTTCATCATCTGTTGCTGGATGTAAATGATTATTTATCAGAGATAAGGGTGAGTGATAAGTTTTAATAAGGTAAGGGTGAGCGATAAGTTGTCTGCCTGTGTTAAAAACCGAAATTTTTTATCCAGATCTCAAATTCTGTATGAAGGACGAACCGGAAATCTTCTAAAATCTAAATACTATTTTACACTCACAGAAGCAGAATTATTGTAATAACACAAATGTTATATATACGTAATTTCGTTTAGGGTTTTTATTTTATAAAATTTTGCATCAATATTTTGATTTTTAAACAATTTAAATGAGAAACAAAAAGTTAATTTAAATATTAATCATACCTAATGCAATCCAGATTTATTGAGTTATTTATATATATATATATATATATATATATATATATAAATAAATTAGTTTTATTAAGTTATATATATATATATATATATATATATATATATATATATTAGATTTTATTAGATTTTTGTATACACGGTGTGTCATGCTGACAAATAAAAAATTACATTTAAATAAGTTATCAATCCGTGGACTAATGAAATCATGTAGCATACTGCAATTTCCTGAGATCAGCATCATTCAATTAATTTATTCTGATTTTCATTGACATATCCCATCCTTATCACTAGAAATGTGTAATATTATTCAGTATAAAATGTATTATTATATTATTAAATTGGTTTTATTGATGTTGGTTTGGAAAAAAGACGGTATTGAGAGGGGGACTATTTAACCATTGTAATGCACCATAGAAGTCAGCTGAGCAGTCTCTTACTCATATTGAAATTTAAATGCGATTTGATCACTGACATTTGCTACACAGAGGCGTTCTGGTCCCGAGCTTTTCGCAATATTCATGAATAAAATTATCTTTAAAATATTTCTACAATGAAATATTTTTTTTAATAAATGTGCTTAAAAAACTAAAACAACAAATTCCAAGAGAATCTCTTGCGGTCCGGTATAATTGATACCAGGACCCAGTACTGGGCCGAGGCCCACCGGTTGAAAAACTTTAGACTAGGGAATCATCGTTTATTTAGGGAGTGCTGAAATCATACAAGATGAATTGAATTGTGAACTACGTCAGTGTTTTGAGAATAATATAAGCTATTTTGTGAATTAGATGGTCATATAATTTCTGGTTTATTGTTATTGACAGTTATTTAGAGATATTTTGAAATAGTTCTCGAGCAATTTAATCAAGATCCTCTGCATTAAAAATAATTAATTGAATTTAATCAAGTTTCTCTTCATTATAGATAATGATTATATGAATGATAATTTAAGTAAATGTTATGTTCAGGCTTTAAAACACTATTATTTTTAAACTTCACAGTCAAATTCTTAAAGTATTTTCTTAAATTTTTAAGTTTATTCAAATTAGTGTCTTTACTACTTATTTAAAAAAAAGGGGGTTTTAAACTTCATTTGAAGCTGTAAAATATTTTAATTTGTATATGATAATAATTTCATATAAACGAGTGATTAAAAATATTTTAATAAGAAATTATTCAATTAGAAATAAAATTATACAAAACATAAATATTTCACTTATTACAACGTTTCGATAAAAGAAAATATCGCAATAAAAAGAAAAATATCGTATTAAACAACTTTTTTTCAAGCATTCAATAAAAGCATAATCCTTTAATTAAAATACTTTTTCAATATTATAGTATTTAGAGCAACCGACTATTTTTTCTAAATTTAATTATGATTTGAATAATTTTAAAAATATGATTTTCTTACCTATGAACGCATTCATCATAATTTCTGAAATTAAAAGTGTGTTAAAATATATATGTAGTTAAGGTAGTTAAATGAGATTTAATGAAACATATTAAAGAAGTAAAAATGTATCGTTATTCGTCAAAAGTAAAATTATTTACCAAGTAAATATGTAGAAAAGTATAAAAATGAAAGAAAACAATATATCAAAGAATGGCCGGGGGGGGGTTGTGACCCCCACTCCCCGGTTAAGCTTGCTTTGCGTCTAGACAACACTCCCGGTAGCCGATATATTGCACAAAAACGAATACCGAAGTATCAAAAATTTAAAAAGGATTTAAAAAGGATTTTAAGATGGGGGTTGCAGAACATAAAAATGTGTGGAGTACTCAGAAGTGGAGTGCTGTGAAATACAGTGTACCCACTTCTATATATAATGAGTGGAAATCGGCTGTATTAAATGCTTTTTTTAAATCATACAATAAAATTGGAAGGGAAGAAGCTGTTAAACATTATAATAGGAATAAATTGATGACTTTACAGAAGAATTTCGTAATTGCATACGTTGATAAAGTTACATCAAATTATGCATTTACATGTCAACATCTTTATAATAAATTACTGATTGCATGTTACCGGGATCGTGATGTATATAGACCTTTACATCTTTCACAGAACGAAATAGAAAACCGTATAAGGGCCTTTTATAAATCTGTAGGTTACACTTTGAAATCTATTAAATTTCCTTATGTTACTTTAATACCCAAGCTGCATAAAGTTCCTGTGAAATTCCGCCCCATTACTAATGGTTATAAAACTTACTTAACAATAGCAAATAAAAAACTACTTTCAATCTTAAAAGAAGTTATGATTAAAATAAAAAATAATGGTGTTTATTTTATAAGTAATAGTCTTGAAGTAATAGAAAAAATAAAAACCATATCTGAAGATTTACATTATAAAAGTTATGATTTTAATGATTTGTTCAGTAATATAAATATTAAAGATCTTTTTGCTATTTTAATGGAAGTCTACGAAAAATATAATATGCAAAAACTTATTACTATAGGTAAATTTAAAGCTTTAGTCAATCTTGTTCTGTTTGAAACCGTCTTATACGATGGTACTAATTTTTACAAACAGCTCCATGGTATACCCATGGGAGGTGGGTGTTCCTCTATTCTTGCAGACATTTACCTCAACAAATATGAAGAGGGCACACACATTTTAAACGAATTGCTATACATACGTTACGTGGACGATATCCTTTTTGCCTGTAAAGAAAAACATTTTTTATTGGATTTTGGATTTTATCCAAAATGTTTAACTTTAACAGAAACACCATACAACTCTGACGAAAGTCTTAGTTTTCTTGATTTGTCTCTGTACAAACTTCCTAATGGATCAACTGGATTTCGTCTCTACGAAAAACGTAGAGATTTTAAATTTGATATAAATTTTATTGTACCTTGGTATTCTTGCTTACATAGAAATGTATACAGAAACATAATTTTAAACCATCTTTTGAGAAGCAAAATAATCAACAGTAATGTAAATGACCGTTACAATAGCGATATTAACTTCCTCCATGGTGCAATTTCACAGGGTTTTCCGAAACGTTTTCTGTGTGACATTATATGCAAATTTTATAGTATAACCGTAACTGAGGGCTACCATATATATTTGGATACTGAACCTCTCGTGTATTAATTACGTTTGGGAGTTTGTGCCATCTCTACACAGGTAAAGAATGAGTACACTCTTTTTTACAATAGATAATGACAGGTGAATGTATTAGTGCTGGATTCGTCAAGATGGTGCATTTGGGTTATGGTACGGTATCTGCTTCGATAATTAAAATCTATATGTTTGGATTCCTATCGCCATATGTTTTGTGAGGGTTAGACAATAGTACAGTTTAGTATACGAGTCTTCTGAGTACTCCACACATTTTTATGTTCTGCAACCTCCATCTTAAAATCCTTTTTAAATCCTTTTTAAATTTTTGATACTTCGGTATTCATTTTTGTGCAATATATCGGCTACCGGGAGTGTTGTCTAGACGCAAAGCAAGCTTAACCGGGGAGTGGGGGTCACAACCCCCCCCCCCCGGCCATTCTTTGATATATTGCTTTCTTTCATTTTTATACTTTTCTAGTTTAATATTAAAATCCACATTGTAGTGCAGCATAGCGCCTTATTCGTGTGATTTCTGGAATATTGTAACATTCACTCATTTATACATATTTATATATATATATATATATATATATATATATATATATATATATATATATATATATATAAATATGTATATATATGTACTTATATATATATATAGATGTACATATGTATATATATATATATGTACATACATATGTACATATATCAATATATATATATATATAAATATGTATATATATGTACATATATATATATATATATATATATGTATATATATATATATATACTATATATATATATATATATATATATATATATATATATATATATATGTATATATATATATATATATATAATATTAAAACACCGTGAAATACTACATTACAAAATCATCTGAAATCACACTTAAAAGGCGCAAAGCTGCACTAAAAAGAGGATTAAAATATTGTCAAAAAGAAAAGAGGTATGGATGGAAATAATATACCAAAAGAACAATATACCAAAAGAAGACTCCCCCCGGCCATCTTTTGGTATATTGTTTCCATCCATACCTCTTTTCTTTTTGACAATATATATATATATATATATATATATATATATATATATATATATATATATATATATATATATATATATATATATATATATATATATATATATATATATATATATATATATATATATATATATATATACATATATATATATATATACATATGTAAGGGAGGATTCACGTGACGTCGCGTCCATCCAGCCAAGAAAATTCTAAGTTTCTTTTGTACAAACAAACCTTCAACTCACATTAGGTTTGTAGTAAAAGTTGCTATTTTTTCAAGTATTTTAATGTTTTTTCTTAATAAAAAGTCGTTTTATTTAGAACGTAGGCGTATATTAATATATATATTTATTTCACATCAATTGATATTGATGTGCGCATAGCTAGAATAAACTAGAAAGTGTAAAGATTTTCTCACTTTCATCAGGAATCAGGAACTTTGAAACAACAGCGATGTAGTTCGCCATCATCTCATAATAATTTAAATAAATTGTATTATCAAAGATAATTTTCAAATATATTTGCTTTTATGAACAGTATAGATAATCCAGAAATTTGTCGATAAGTTATAAGCTATCATTTTTTTTCTGTTTATATAAATAAAAATGCCTTCACAATTTATCGTTTGAATATTTGGAATAATCATATCTCAAAATCATTTTAAAGTTTAATGTTCACAACTATGAACGTGTGAACTAAGAACATGAGTAGTCCGATATGTATAATTTTAATGTTGATGACTACCATTTGCAATTAAAATACAAGAAAATTCTCTGAAAAGGACAACTTTTTAAAGAGTATTTTCTGAGCTTTACTTCCATGCACACTTATTTGCACAACAATATAATTTACTCTTACCTTTTATAAAGCATAACATTTCTCTTACCTTTTATAAAGCATAACATTTCTCTTACCTTTTATGAAGCATAACTTTTCTCTTACCTTTTATAAAGCATAATATTTCTCTTACCTTTTATAAAGCATAACATTTCTCCCTCCTTTTATAAAGCATAACATTTCTCTTACCTTTTATAAAGCATAACATTTTTCTTACCTTTTATGAAGCATACCATTTCTCGTACCTTTTATAAAGCATAACATTTCTCTTACCTTTTATAAAGTATACATGTTTCATTTTGAAATTCCCTTATTCCCCGAGCAAATCATTTCCAATATAACTTAGGTTTTCATTAAATATAGTAAAGTAAAAAAGTAAATAAACTTTTAATTTTTTAAAGACACTTTTAAAAGTGTCAATTGTCATTAGAAAGACCACCATTATGAGAGATCAATTTAATTTTTCTGTAGAGATCAATACAAAATATTTTCATGCTTTATCTTTGTATTGATGTATCAATGGTATTAATGGAGCAATGAATTGATCTATTAAATTTTGTACAATGATTTTTCAAAGTTATCTTTTGCATATCTATATCTTATCATCATATTCATTGACTATCAGAAGATGATAGTCAACATGATGTCATCATATCATGTTGACTATCATCTTCATGAAGTATACTATCATGAAGTATCATAGTATACTTCATTGCAAAACTATGACTACTTGTTGACTATCATTCTTGACATGAATATATATGTTATACCATATATATTCATCAGGTATAACATATACTTGTCAACTACGGACTCAGACATTAAAGACTTAAAATAACCGTGCAGCCTGCTCATAAAGCAAAGCTCTATATCTTCATTGCGTCGTTAAAATATCTAGAAACATCCATTATGATCAACAAAAACATAGACAAACACATAATTATTTACAAGTTCTCAGCTCCATGCAATGAGATTGATTAACCATCCCTTCTAAGCTCACCCTTTACGTACAGTGCATTTTACCTGATTGCTTTTATAGCATCAAAATAATGGTTTTAGTACAAATACCTATTTGAAGGGAATTACTAGAATTACTTTGAATAACCTTATACAGGAATCCCAGAAAAGTCCACAATAGCTTTTGTAAAGAAAGTTCCATGAATGTACATTGTCACTTTGCAATGGAAGGACATTAGGTCTATATATTGTAAAGGGATAATGCCCGATCTAATAAAAGTTATTGCGGCGCCCCTAGCGGCTAATTTAAAAGTTAATAAAATGAATTCGGCAGTAAAGCAAGATAGAAGAAAAATCCAATTAAAAAATTATAGATCATTCTGGTGAGCAGGAATGAAACTATTACAGAAGAGGTTTTTTGACATAATTTGGTTATTGGCAAATTGCTGTCCTCTTCAATGCTACAATAGACAATACCTAAATGCATGTCCAGTGCCAGATTTGACGAGGTCTGAGGTGAGTGTTTGACGGCGTCTCCCCCCCCCCCTCTCCCAGAAAAACAAAAAATGTGTTTCCTCAAGTGCTACAGATAGGTTTGTTGAACAGCAGATAAATACAAAGAAAATTATCGTATTCTACAATGTATATATTAAATATAGTAGAAAATATTTATGTCATTTTTTCATGTACATTTAATATTTTTAGGTTATCATTGAATAAACACAAGCGTAATCTACTTGCATTGTTGATTTCCATTTAGTACGTTGTAGTGTAAAGTTTAGCACTTCTTAAGGTCATATTAATAAACACATTCCATTCCACACAGAGGACTTTTATATTTTGCCTTTTCCATTTTCTGAATTTTAAAAGTTCAAAAACTAACCATCAGTGATTCTGAATTCACGACATTAAATTAAAACAAAAACTGTTCAAGTGTTACTTAGCCGAGGTACCTGTGATCTCAAGGTTTAAGGTTGTTACCTTGTTTACATTGTCCTACGCCAACCATCTTACATGCACAGGAATTTAAATATACAGATTGTTCCAAATGTCTCCCGTCAGTAGTACTATATATTTCATTTCCATAATAATATTACAGTGTACTTTTTCTATCATTGTAGGTGTCACCGTGTTACAGATCCTGATTATACGATTCTTCCGACATATATTTCTTACCTTCCATATGCCCGTTCTTTTTCGTTTCTGGTGTTGTTTCATACTCATTAGACAGTGCTGTACAACATTAAAATTGTTTTTCCTCGTCTATCTAGATTTACAAATGAGTTTGTATCCCACTGTTTTAATTCTTCGACTGGAGCTGATATCACCTTTATTCGATCGAGAATGTATCACTTTATTATAGACAGACGCAGCGTGTACACTCACAGATCTTTCTTTACAAATTTATCGGGGTGCTGCAGGAGTTTACTAGAAACCGTATATACCTACAACATGTCAACCGGTATATGAAACATTTAAGGTAACTACTAATCCAAAATTAAAATTTCCATTCAAAGAAGGGAGAATATAACTCCCCAAATCAGTACTTTCAGTATGTACAGGATGGCCATAATTAAAGTAGAGGTGTTTAGAGCCCGATTGTGAAAAAACTGTTGGACTAAACTCAGCCAAATTTGCAGTAAATACTATTTAGACCATGGGGTTTTGATTTTTAAAAGAAAAAAAATCAGTTCGGATTTACAGCGGGCGAAAGTGGCGTTTAAAGGTCTATTTTCGGAGTAAAATAGGCATAGGGAGTATAGAAAGTTCCGTCAATGCTGAGAGGTATCGAACAATGTTGCTGAACTTTGTTATTCCACAATATCAACAGCGTGGATGTATGTCTTGAATCTACGATATTTATGCAGGATGGAGCCCCCCTCATGTTGGATTGTGCGTATAGGAAATCCTACGACAGCATTTAACCAGCAGCCGAATGATTAGTCGAGCGTTTTCTGTGAAGCGGCCAGCCCGGTCATCTGATCTGACCCCTTGTGGCTTTTGGTTATGGAGTCATGTAAAGCGCTTGGCATACCAAGGAAATGTGGATAATTTAGCCACTTTGAAGAACCGAATAACATTGTACGTCAAGCAAATCAATGAAGATCTGCTACATTCTGCAGTAGAGAATGCTGCTCAGAGAATGCACTTTTTGGAACACATGAAAGGAAAACATGCTGAATCATACATGTAAATGATGCTAATATAACAATTAATGTTATACGCATGTAAATGTAGGATGCAAATGTAAATACAAAATGAACTAAATACGTATAAAATGTAAATGTGATGTCCTTCTCAAAATGCATGTAAAATGTTAACTTTCTGTACTTCCTATGCCTCTTTTACTAGCGCCACTTTGGCTCGCGATGGCAAAAATCCGAACTATTTTTTTTCCCTTTTAAAAATCAAAATCCCATGGTCTAAATAGTATTTACGGCAAATTTGGTTGAGTTTGTCCCAACAGTTTTCTCATTATCGGGATCTAAACATCTCTACTTTAATTATGGCCATCCTGTGGATAAGCGAAGCTACTACTGTACATGATAAATACACCAAGAGTTAATCTGATACTAAATCTTATCCTTCACTAAGCACGATGTTTATAATCAAATTAGGGCACTTCAAATAATTAACTGTTCTGCTTCTCGCTACCATCTAGGCATAAAATCATGTCGCGTTTCTACGATAATAATTCGAACATTGTGGAAGGAGCAGCGGGATCAATCTGGGCAGGAATGGAGTTATAATTTAAATTCTGTCAGGTGTGGACGAGACAGCTCAAGAGAAATATAACGAGTGGCTCCGAAAGTATACGTGATATAATACGTAGGATTTACGTAAGAATACGTAGCATTACGCAGGAGTACGTATAAAGTATATATAAAAACTTCGTCTTGGGATTTTCTCTTTTATATATCCACTGTTAAGAAAAAAGTATATATATATATATACTACGTGACAGTGAAAATGAGACACCAAGAAGGAGTGGACAGAAAAATATACACATTGCGGGGTAGACGCAGCTCATTGAGTTATGTAAATGATGCGAAATGTCTGACCTGTCCCGCGCACATTGAGTGAGATATAAGGGAAGTAACCTGCAAAATCGGCAATAGTCGCGCCGCTCTGTCTGCCAAGATAATCATTTTGCAATTTTTTTTCTCTCAGGGGAAACGTGTAGTAGCAGAGAATGCCAGGCTGCCACCAAAAGAGGCAGTTGAAGCAGACATGCAATTTCACGAGGAGTATGGTGATCGGACTCAGCAGGTTAGTTGGAACGTCAAATCTCAGCGGACAGACACCTACATGCGTCCACGGTGCCCTGACTATGGCGAAGATAATTCGAACAAGGGAATGTTGCACGCTTGAGGGGTGCCAGTACGACCAGAGCGACGTCAGCACGCGTTGACTGACTCATCCGTCGGCAGGTGTTGGAATGCCTCGCAGACCCCTTCCGTCGCTCTTTTACAGCATGTTCGGGACACCCTTGATGCTCCCATATCGACCAGGACCATTACCGCCGATTGATCGCCGGCGACTTGCACTCATGGCGCCCGTTAAGAAAACTGACATTGACTGAACAGAACAGACGCTTCCTTTTGCAATGAGGTCGGGATAGAGCCACGTGGACGGCGGCATGGCACAGGGTCGTGTTTTCAGACGAGTCACGCTTCTGTTTCAGCAATAACAGTCGCCGTATACGAGTCTGGCACAGATGTGGTGACAGGTCCAATCCGGCCGCATCTGTGGAAAACCACACCGCGCGACAACGTGGCATCATGGATTGGGTCGCCACCGCCTATAGCAAGTCAACTATAGTCTATTGAGGGCACTATAACGGCCCAACGATACGTGGATGGCGTGCTGCGGCCAGCGACACTACCCTTCCTTCAGGGGGTGCCCAATACCATTTACCAGCAGGATAACGCCCGACCACACACCAGCTAACATGCCCTGCAAGGTACCCAGGTGCTTCTCTGGCCACCAGTCTCCCCTGATCTGTAATCAATCGAACACGTCTGGGACGTGAATGGACGTCGCTTGCGTGCGCTGCCACCGTCGCGTTTAGAAGACGAGGCAAATAGTTGACAGGAAATGGTCATCCATCCTTCAGGATACCATCCACACTCTCAATGACTCTATACCTAGACATGTTGCTGCCTGTATCGCCGCCCGCTGTGGTTCTACAACCTACTGATCAGACGGTGTTATCGCTCAGTATATAGGTGTATCATATTGCAATAAACATCACTTATTGTTCGTTGCTGTCTCTCTCTGTTTGACGATTTTCATCACTTTCTGCTCACTCCTTCTTGGTATCTCATTTTCACTGTCATGTAGTGTATATGTATATACAATCAGAATAAATTGAGCTATAACAGTAAAACTCGACACTTATGTATCATTTGAGAAAAAATGCAAGTGAATAGAATTTAAGAGCAAAGCATCGGGTTTTTTTTAAAGAAATGGTGATAACAAGAAGAGAGCATTTAGAAAGTGGAAAATCCTCTCCTGGCAGTTAGATAAGGCATTTTACAGTGCGGTATAGAGTTAATTAAGTTGCTTAAGTCCCACTGTAGAAGATTCTGCTACAAATGTTGCAACTGGTCAACTGGTTCGGTAGAATTCACCTGTCAGCTAATTCAATGGTGACTCACGATGCGTCGTTCTCATGCGCTTTGCATGAGCCCTATAACATCATTCCCACTGACAGTTTGATCATTTGTATTGTTCGATTTTGAGCTGAGATCGTAGAAAGCGATCACAGATGGCAGCACTACAGTTTCGGGAGGGACTCATTACAGAACATTACAATTCTATATTCAATTACACTAATTAATATTTATTAAGCACTATTTTATGTAATCCTGCCATTTATATTTTACTTTATGCTTATTGTTATTAATATACTTCTTTCATATTATTCACGAATAAATGGCGCATGTGAACAACTCGAACTTGAGTTTCGTTTCAAGGAATGTGGTAACTGCAGCGTTGTGAGACATGTGTTGAAAACAAGAGTCAAGTCTATCTGTGAAGCGCTTTAGGCGGTTAATTATTCCATTGTTAATAAAATCTCAAGTCTTATCCATGTTGTGTAACAATAAATTCTTTGGATAAAGTTGGAGGCGGTCTCCTGCACCCTTGTTGGTGGATATTTTAAATCAAAGGTGATTGCTACTCACTTATTCCTTTTAAATTTTGAACTTTACAACCAAATCTTTATATGACTGTAGAACCAAAATTCTGAAATCCAAAAACAGTCAATTTATTACAGTTCACTGATCTCTAATGAAATTAACTCTGTAAGTCTCGACAATATAACTCTTAAATTTATATATATATATATATATATATATATATATATATATATATATATATATATATATATATATATATATATATATATATATATATATATATATATATATATATATATAAATGTATTACTGTTCAATTTATTACTGTTCACTGATCTCTAATGAAATGAATTCTGTAAGTCTCGACAGTATAACTCTGAAATTTATATATATATATATATAAATTTAAGAGTTTTACTGTCGAGACTTACAGAGTTAATTTCATTAGAGATCAGTGAACTGTAATAAGTTGACTGTTTTTGGATTTCAGAATTTTGGTTCTACAGTCATATAAAGATTTGGTTGGAAAGTTCTTATCTTCTTATTAAATATTGAACTTAGACATATACAGGATGTTCGTAAACTGTTTTGACAAAATAAGAGAGGTGATAGTATCCATCAAGACGAACAATATGGAACCTAGAATCGCATTTCACCCTGACTGTCAGAAAAGAGTAAAGTTATAGTTGAACTTTCAGCAGTGAAAATAAGGAGAATTAACATAATCATAAGTTACACAAACCCATATATTTACACCAGTGAAAGACTCGAAGTAGATGTTCAAAGTGATGGCCAAGGATGCCGTTGTACAATTCACACCGGCGAATGAAGCACTGGCGCACCCTCTGGAAGACACCGGGTGTCGTGTTTATCCTATCCGCTGCAATAGCGATTTTCGCGACGAGATTTTCTACGGAGTCCACAAGCGTCTCGTACACAAATGATTTTATGTGCTCCCAGAAGAAGAAGACCAGTGGGTTTAGATCCGGCGAGCGTAGAGGCCAAGCCAGAGGTCCACTACGTCCAATCAGTCAATCATCTGCAACTATCGCTGCTGCTTCTTGTCACTGGAAATTTACATAAAGTACATGTTTGACGGTGATGTTCTAGAGATGTAACACTTCTCCGGCACGACAGTTGTGTCGTTAAAAGTGGCGACTTGTACTTGTTGGACGTGCTTCGAAGTTACTCTTTTCTGACACTCAGAGTAGAATGTGACCCTAGGTTCCATAGTAAATATTGTTCGTCTTGATTGGTACTATCACCCTTCTTATTTTGTTAAAACAGTTTACTAACACCATGTATAATATATTACAAAGCGCGTTGTGTAAAAAAAGTACAGAATTTTATGAAATCGATGAAAATTGCCAGGGGATTAAATTGTAAGACATATAAAATTAAAATTTTTATACGGCCCCGTATAAAAACATTTCCAATGAGTACAATGTGCCCCATACATTAATAAGGTAATGTACAAAATTTCAGCATTCTATCATAAAAAGTCCCAGAGATATGTTTAAACAAAGTTGATGAGGGATTAATCACAAATTAAAATGTAAATGTCTACAGCAAGAGTGCAAATGACACAACGCAGAAATGCATCATAGGCTCGGTTATCAGGCGAATGCAGCTTTGTATTGTTATGGATGGAAAACATTTTGAACAAGCTTTGTAATCTTTATGTAACGTTATTATTTCTATACAGTGTAGATACTTTTGTACCAATAAATAGCAAAGTTAATATATATTTATGTAATCACTGTTTTCTTTCGTAATTTGTGTATGAGACCTGAAATTCGATCTGCCGACATGATTTTTCCCCCTCTGAGAACCCATGTCGATGCATCGAAAAGTGGTTTAAGTCAGCACTTTTGTCTTTTCATATTTCTGGGATTTTTATAATAAAATGCTGAAATTTTGCATATTACCTTATTAGTGCATGGGGCGCATTTTACTCATTAGAAATTTTTTTGTACGGGGGCCGTATAAAAATTTAAGATTTATATTTCTTAAAATTTAATTCCCTTAAAAATTTTAATCGATTTTATAAAATGCTGTATCTTTTTTTACGAAATTTTGCCATTTATTAACACTTTACAACAAAGTTGAAAAGTGTTTATGACTTTGTTCATTCTGTCTGTCTGTCTGTCTGTCTGTCTGTCTGTCTGTCTGTCTGTCTGTCTGTCTGTCTGTCCGTTAGCACGATAACTGCCGTAAAAATGAGTTTATCAAAATGAAATTTTAGTATGTTGTTCAGACTGTCTGTAGGACCTATGGGAATATAAATAAATAATATCACCCAATTAGTTTTTTATTGAACCCGGGTTGAAAAAATGAAATACATTGAACCCTATGGGACCTAATTTTTCAAACATTTTTTAAGTAAATTTAAAATTCACGAATTGCTTCGAAATTTTTAGGAAATATTCACATTATCCCATAGAATATATAAAAAAAATTCAGTAAAATATGTTAAGTAGTTTTTTAATTAAAAAAATTATTTAATATAGGGAAAAAAACAAATTCAATTAAATTCTGACTTTGGGATATCTTCCAGAAAGAAAAGAGAGAGATATTGTATAATAAATATCTCTCCATTTGTTTAAACGTTTTGCATATGGGAGTGGCTTCATATTTTAAAATAAATTTGGTAGATAACAATTTTTCATTTTTTTAAAATTTTATATAACTCTTCTTGATAAATTTAATTGATGGCATTTTAAATGCACTTTCCTACGTCCTAGAGAGTTAAAATTTGGTACACAGCTTAAATTTGTTGAACATTTTATTCGACAAAAATTTGATGGATCTTTAAATATAGATTATACATTTTTTTCGAAATGGCCTGAAAATAATCCCCGTTCACTTCTATAAATCATTGGTGTAATATTGTTAAAAATTCTGATGTGGAGAGCACATGTCTTTCTCTGCAGACTCATATTCGTTCTCTTTATTTATTCAATGATAATTTGAGTTTATCTGCACAACATAAGTATTTTAAATGACATTGAATTTACACGTTAAACTTAAATTTGGTTCTCATTTGATAGCTGGACTTATTGTCAAAGGTGGCGTAGCGAAAACGCGAAAAAACTAGAATATCTCAAGAACGGCTAGTTCTAGAGTAATGGGGTTAGTCTTATTCTTTTTGTTGTCAAAAATCACATATAAAATAGGAATTTAATTGATATAATTGAGCACACGTAGTCTTTTATTTTTATATATAACGATTTTTGCTGGCCATTTCTCAAAAATAGCCCGTTCCTTTTTCCCGAATCGTAGTAGAATAACCTACAAATGATTTATATACAAAATTTTGTTAAATTTGGTATATAAATCACTTGTAGGTTATTGAAATATTATACTCCAAATTTTGTTAAATTTGGTTCATTAGTTTTTAGCTAGAGTGGATTAAAGGCATTTCGCAAAGAAGGCAGATTCTTTTATTGCGAATCGTACTATAATCTAATGAACATCAGGATTTCCCACAAAAAACATGCCTACCAAATTGTATGAAATTCGGTCCATTAGTTTTTCAATTAGAGTGGATGTAATATCCACACAGACACACAGAAACATACACAGATACACCCTTACACACACAGACGTCTTCCTAAAAGTAGTTTTTTCGTGTTCTAGAAGTCCCAAAACGTGTAGATCCTTTGAAAATTCGAGTTCCGATCTTCGGCACGATTCCAATACTTTGAGTACATACACATACACATATATATTATCTGTGTATCTAAATTCCGTGCCTATGCAATTACAATAGTTGTGATTTTAAATGATCCCTAAACTTTTATTATTTCTTCAAGGAAGCCTAATTTTAACATATGCAGAATGCAAATATCTCAAGCGATTGTAAGATGAATTACATAAGAATTGCTGAATTTTTTTCACACAAAATTATTTAGCTCTGGAGTCTGAAATACAAGTTATATGAATGAAATATTCATTGATTTTGCATAAAGAATCAGATGATTTATATTTCGATACAGTTTTAAATATTTAAGTATAATAAATTACTGTAGTACTGTGATAATGTAAAAGATATTACCACTGAATGAATAACATTTTAGAAATTTTTAAATGAAATTACATTTCAGTTGGAAAGTGTTTCATAATCAATGCTTATGCATGATTGATCTTTCTTGTTATATATATCTAAGATCAATATTTAAGGAATAAAAGCCGTGGTCAATGTATATATATATATATACATATATATATTTATTTATTTATTTATATATATATTAAATGAAATATCCTTGTCAGATGAGATTTCAAATAATTGTCATATTGTGAAAAACAGTTTTGAATTAGTTAAGAAATTAAAAACTCTTACTAATATTCATAGTATTTATACTTTTGATTTCAAAGATTTGTTTAATAATATTGATATATATGATCTGTATAGAACTATTTTAGGAATTTTTGAAAAATATTATATGAACCCAAAATATTCAAATTTTCTTTTTAAAAAATTTCTTAATTTTACTCTCTACGAGAATTATATTCAACATGGTGGTACTTTTTTTAAGTAACAGTTTGGTATCCCACAAGAGGGGTGTGCCTCATTATTGGTAGCTAATCTGTATTTGTTCTTCTATGAAAAAAACATTAATCCATGCTTGCATAATATGCACATGCTTAGATATCTAGATGACATATTATGTGTATCCCTTAGTAATATCCCTATAGTATTTAACTTTTATTCTAATAATTTACAATTGAATGCAAGTAATAATGACTCTAATATTGCAAACTTTTTAGATTTAAATTTAGAATTACAAAATTGTAATATGGCTATAAACTTGTATGATAAAAGATAAGATTTTAAATTTAAAACATCAAAAATTCAACATTTTGACTCTTTTTCGCATATATCAGTTTTTAGAAATATTTTAATAAACCAGGTTCTTGGAATCAATAAAATTTGTTATGGAAATTATAAATTAGCACATTTTATGGAATTGAGTACAGCGACTAATAATGTATATCCTCCTAAATTAGCTATTAAAATTATCAACTCAGTGTATCAACTTCCACTCGATAACATCCAAGACAACCTTTCCAATTATAGTGGCTAGTAATAGAATAATAGTTTTATTTATTAATTATATAAATAAATAAAATTGAAAAATAATAAGCTAAAAAAATTAGAAAAATCAAAAACTTCTGAAAATAAGATAGATTGATATTAATGTTTTCAATTTCATTTTCCCTAAAAAAATTGTAACTTTAGCCAGTTTGAAACTACGATTTAAGCGCCCTTATAACGGTGTATAGTGGCATTCTCGTTTATCCATTTTTTTCTATGAATCTCGTGTGTAGTAAGAATTTTCATCTTTGCTTCATGTCCATATTCAATTTTGCTTATACGTATAATAGTCCTGTCTCCTGCTCTGACTCACTGGATGGATCTGGGAGTGTCGTTGTGAGCATTCGTACTGCCTCCTAGGTTTATTTCATCTTGTTCCTTCCGTGCTTCTAGATATTTATTATACTGTAAAGGTTGGTCGCAGATACACATGGTGAAAGAAGAAGGGTTCCTGTCACATGGTAATACAAATTTTCCTAATGTTTTTGACACTTTACAACAAAGTTGAGAAGTGTTTATGACTTTGTTCATTCTGTCTATTTGTCTGTCTGTCTGTCTGTCTGTCTGTCTGTCCGTTAGCACGATAACTGCCGTAAAAATGACTTAATCAAAATGAAATTTTAGTATGTTGTTCAGACGGTCTGTAGAACCTATGGGAATATAAATATTACCCAATTAGTTTTGGATTGAACCCGGGTCGAAAAAATGAAATACAATGAGCCCTATGGGACCTAATTTTTCAAACACTTTTTAAGCGGATTTAAAATTCACAAATTGCTTCGAAAATTATAGATAATATTCAAATTGTTCCATAAAATATATAAAAAAAATTCAGCGAAATATATTCTGTAGTTTTTTAAATAAAAATTAAAATAATAATTACACCTCTTATATGAAACGATCACGTGACCATGATATGAAACGATCACATGACCCACTTCAAAATGATATATGGCATCCATCTTGTTTCAAAATCGTGATTTTTTTAAGTTCTTTTTAATTCATATTGAGTGTTGTATCCGTCCTAAAACTACTTAATTTTTGCTTAAATTCTGTGCATCTACATACTGAAACAACGCAATGACAATATATTTGAGTTTAAATGCTCATCTAAATTTGATTATTTCTACAACTAAGCCTATTTTTCACCTATGTAAAATGTAAACAGCAAAATATATAGAATGAGTTGTATTAGAATTCCTGTATTTTTTTAACACAAAATAATTTAGTCCATGGAGTCTGCATGGCTGATATGAATGAAATATTAATTGATTTCATAAAGAGAAGGACGATTTTTTTCGATGAAGTTTCAAGCATAGAGTTTAATTTTTTGTAGCTCCATGGTCTTAAACAAAATGTTTAAATAAAATAAATTATTATAGTATTGTGATGAATGAAATGATTGGGAGAAAGTCCTGAATGAAATCCTGTTTTTATAGAGAGATCCAGGCGTGTTATTTTTTCTATGCAGTCATTTGAATTAATTTCAGTTGTTTTCGATGAAGTTTTCAAATATAATAAATTATCGTAGTAATATGATAATTCTAAAACTATTACCGAGGAATGTATAACATTTTAGAGATGTTTAAACCAGGCAATTTATATTTCAATGCCGTCATTTAAATGAAGTTCATTTTTTTCGATGAAGGTTTAAGTTTTCAAATATAATAAATTAATGCAGTATTGTGATAAGTTTCAAAATATTACCGTGGAATATATTGCATTTTAGACTTGTTTAAATAAAATTGCATTGAAGTTGGAAAGTGTTTCATAATCAATGCTTTAAACATGATTGATCTTTCTTGTTTATCTTCATCTTTTCGTCGTTTGGACATTTATAGTAATGTACTATTGTCTAATCTGACATAGGCATTTGTTTAGGTTAATTAGAATTAAATACTCAGACCTAAAGTTGAATTTAATTCTTTTTAATCTTCGAATTTGGGCCGGTGCTGATCTTCTCTATTATCGGCATTATGGCAGTGGTTTTGCTTCTGTGGTGATGTTAATATTTCACAATTTCTTGAATTATTTATTTTTATTATTACTTCTTTCTAATATATATACATAGCTTTTTTACCTCTATGTTTTCTATTATATTATACGTTTACTATTATATATATATATATATATGTATATAGTATATATATATATACATATATATATTTATACATATATATGTATATATGTATATAGTATATATATATAAATGTATATATATATATATATATATATATATATAGCCTATTTTTAGCCTCTATGTTTTTCTATTATATTAAATGCTCCTTTATTGCAATGTTGTGGAAAATTTGAATTCGAGTTTTTTGGTAAAAGAGGACGCTTCAAGCATCTTTGAACCAGACATGTAAGTTTCTGAGGTGATGTCTGTGTGTGTTTGAGCATATTAATACATGCGTATGCATTTTAGTGTGTGCGTATATATTTATGTATATTCTTATGTTAGTGGGCATGTTTTTTAGTGTTCGTGTCTGATAGCGTGTGGACGCGATATCTCACGAACGAATGAAGCGTTTCGAAAATAATTTATCACGCTTATTGCGTTCAGTGACTACAGTAATCCTGCTGATATCAATAAACGTGATGGAATGTTGGGAAAATCCTTCAATTTCCGAAGGAATTTTTGAAAAAAAGCACAACAAATATCCGGACCTTCAATAATGATAAATAAGCAATTCTATCCGACGTAAATTTTCATTAGAAAAACGCATGACATTAATTTTAAAATATGTTAAGTATGATGCAATTGATTGACTCTCCATATGCAGTATTATGCAACAAATCTGTTACCATCATTTTCGTGGATTTATTCCATTCCATTCACGAGAAAAGATACTTTATGTACCAGTGTTGCTGTTTGATGCCAAATAATTCGCCAATGGTCATATTTTTTCTCTAGATATCCATTGACTGCTGATTGCAATTTGATAAGGATTTTAAGGAGTTTTAATTAGTCAAACCTATTTTACTCATAAATTGCCAAACATGCTCTATTACTTTCCTTATATACAATAATGTATAAGGAAAGTATTGTGACGGGGTCAAAAATTCGAATTCGAGTTTTCAGCGGGAGAGAACGTTTCAACCATCCCTGATCACGGATCAAACATTTTTGAAGCGATGTCTGTGTGTGTGTGTGTGTGAAAGTATGTGTGTGTGTGTGTGTGTGTCTGTGAGTCTGTGGAGACGATAACTGACGAACGAATGGACCAATTTGAACAAAATTTGGTACACAAATTACAATCCGTAAACACTGGAAGTCACTTGTTTTTATATGCAATCGAATGTTCAGAACCCCCCTAAATTTGCGAGTGAAATTTTGAAAAAATCGTCAAAAAATCAAAACATCTAATAAAGTTACGCAAATAGACATTTCTTATGTAATTTTTCATTAGAAAACGATTGGCATAAATTTTAGAACGCTAACATGAACCGTTCTCGAGATATTGCACATTTTTCAAAAAAATTATCAAAAAGTCATATAAAAAAAAAAATATATATTTCCTATTGAGAAACATGTTCACTTTTCATATGTAATACCATGCGATAAATTGGTGACATCATCCTCGTTCCATTAATGAAAAAAGATACTTTGAGTAATACTTTTGATTTGAAAGTCAATAGGGAGGTTTCACCTACGTCATATTCCCGTAGCAACCATTTGAACAGACGACTGCTTTGTACAAGCAACAGCTAGAACGCCATGAAACCACATTACAAATCTTATCTATCGCTCCTAGATCCTAGATATAAAAGCTTATATTAAGCTAAAACCATCGAAATTGAAGGTGAAGATCCTTATGATTGCTGAAGATTACTGACAGAAAAATTATATCGTAATGTTTTTGAAAATCAACATGGTATTAGTTGGAAACTTTATTATATGGAAAAAAATGTTTTCGCAAATGAATCTCTTGCCAATTCAGAGAGTTTTGATGGAACTTCATGGTCACTGAAATTTCATGTCGGTTTTATGTCATGTCTGTCACGATGGGTTTTTAATTTTATATTAAATAAACAGACAACTTGAGATTTTGAAACTTCCCTAGGAAATAGCTCTGATATAGATATACGCATATGTGAATAAAATTTATTTACCTGGAAATATTATCTTCTATGTCAACTGTGCTATATTACACATTTGATGTCATGTCTGCAACAAACGAAATTAACCTACAGGTAACCTACTGAATTTAGTGATTTTAATTTGATGTTGATTTTTTTTTTATTTTAGATTTATGAAACAAAAAAAAATTACGAAGTTGATTGCCAATAAATCAATGATTGTATAAACAAATTATAAAACTAAAAAGTTCACCTTTATTTTAGATTTATTAAACTTAAATTGAAAAACATACTGTGCCAAATAATGTACTCACCATGGATAAAATGCTCACTGCAAACTTTCCTATACTTCAAATTCTCAGTATTCAAATTTTCTCTGTGGTTTTTGAAAGCCATTCTTTGCTTTTATTCCCTTTATTTTCAATTATTCGAGGGAATGAAAAAAATGATACATTACAATCAGGTACGGATCGTTTGCTGCAGTTAATTACGGCACAAATCACCATTATCAAATTCAATTATTTTATCTTAAAGAAATTATGATTATATATGATATCGGCTGGATATAGTTTTAATAAAACGACACTTTTTAAAAAATTACACACCCAAAACGTATCTTTTACATATAAACCTAAAGCAAGTTCAACGTTTGTTTGTACAAAGAGAACTTAAGATTTTCGCTGCTAGATGGACGTGACGTCACGTGAATTCCCCCTATAGTCATTTATCTGCTGTAATAATAACTTATTTCTTCATCCATAACGCTTGGCGAGATTTTGGCGACGAATTTGGTGGAATGTCGCCAACTTGGCGACTTTTTTAAATGTTGCTAAATTAACGAAAAACTCGCAAAATGGATAAAAATGACGCTAAATCAATGAAAATGACGACTCATTGACGAAAATTCAATATCTTGGAAAGAATATAAATATCTACTATAAAAATAATCTATTTTTACTTTCCTTATATACATAATGTATAAGGAAAGTATTGTGACAGGGAAGAAAATTCGAATTCGAGTTTTCGACGGAAGAGCACGTTTCAAGCATCCCTGATCACGAATCAGACATTTTTGAAGTGATGTCTCTCTCTCTCTGTGTGTGTGTGTGTGTGTGTGTGTGTGTGTGTGTGTGTGTGAAAGTATGTGTGTGCGTGTGTGTGTGTGTGTCTGTGTGTGTATGTCAGTGGGTCTGTGGAGACGATAACTGACGAACGAATGGACCGATTCGAACGAAATTTGATACAAAAATCACAATCCGTAAACACTGGAAGCCTATTGTTTTTAAACGTAATCGAATGTTCAGAACCCCCCTAAATTTTCGAGTGAAATTTTGAAGAAATCGTCAAAAAATCAAAACCACTAGTACAGTTACGCAAATAGACATTTCTTATGTAATTTTTTATTAGAAAACGATTAACATAAAATTTAGAACGCTAACATGAACCGTTCTCGAGATATTTCACGTTTTTCAAAAAAATTATCAAAAAGTCATATAAAATAAAAAATATATATTTCCTACTGAGAAACATGTTCACTTTTCATATGTAATGCCATGCAATACATTAGGTGACATCATTCTCGTGGATCTAACTCGTTCCATTCATGAGAAAAGATACTTCGAGTAATACTTTTGCATTTGAACGCCAATAGTCATTTATCTGTTATAAGAATAACTTATTTCTCCGTCAGTAAAGCCTGGCGAGATTTGGGCGACGAATTTGGCGGAATGTCGCCAACTTGGCGACTTATTGAAATGTTGTCAAATTAACGAAAATCTCGCCAAATGGATTAAAATGACGCTAAATCAATGAAAATGACGACTAATTGTCGAAAATTCAATATCTTGGAAAGAATATAAGTATCTACTATAAGAAAAACCTATTTTTTTTACTGTAAAAGTAGTAAATTCATTGCATTTTATAAGGAAAGTCATGTGTTGCCCACATCAGATTTTTTTTACTGTAAAAGTAGTAAATTCATTGCATTATATAAGAAAAGTCATGTGCTGCCAACATCAGATTTTTTTAATTGCCATGGTGTTAATTCAATTACAATAGAAACCTGTCTACAAATTTCTAAATTAGTTGTAAAATACATATATATTTTATAATACATGTGATAAAAATTCATTAGCATTTGATTTCATTATACGTTTTGCCATATAAAATTATTACTGTAATTAACGCTATTGCAGTTATTTCATTAATTCATTTTACATCAATATTAACATGATACTTAATAAGGTCGTTGGCATTTCGTATTTTAAATGTTTAATGATGTGATTGATAAGAAACAAACATAAGCCAATTCAAAATAATGAAGTAAAATTTCAGCAAATGTCACGTTTCTGAAATGTATTTTAAACCCTTATATGGACTAAAAATATGTAATTCTGTAATTATAGAACTTGTGCGAGATTATTTTTTATAGCTTTATTT
This sequence comes from Amaurobius ferox, assembly GCA_951213105.1. Classification (NCBI taxonomy): domain Eukaryota; kingdom Metazoa; phylum Arthropoda; class Arachnida; order Araneae; family Amaurobiidae; genus Amaurobius; species Amaurobius ferox. The sequence goes on from OX578135.1 coordinate 100,035,866, forward strand.
CAAAATAACAGTGTTAAATCGGACGTTAAAAGAATTCTAATTTATTTTGGCAATTATAATAATGAGTAGATTTTTAATTACATGTAAAGATTAAAACAAACAAATAATCATTAGTGATAGTAAAGATTGATCTGAACAAAGGATTTGAAACAAATATTTGCATTTTCTCTACAATACAGCGCATATATCATGCAAAAATGTTTGAGATCAACAATGCCATAAGTCATTGAACTTATTAAGAAGAAAATAATTTCTATATATGTTCTAAAATAATATCTTTATATATTTTTAACACTTTACAACAAAGTTGAAAAGTGTTTATGACTTTGTTCATTCTGTCTGTCTGTCTGTCTGTCCGTTAGCAAGAAAACTGCCGTAAAAATTACTTAATCAAATGAAATTTTAGTATGTTGTTCAGACGGTCTGCGGGACCTATGGAAATATAAATGAATAATATCACCCAATTAGTTTTGGATTGAATCCGTGTTGAAAAAATGAAATACATAGAGCCCTATGGGATATAATTTTTCAAACATTTTTAAGCGGATTTAAAATTCACAAATTGTTTCGAAAATCTTAGGTAATATTCAAATTGTTCCATAAAATATATAAAAAAAATTCAGCTAAGTATATTCAGTAGTTTTTTAAATAAAATTTAAAATAATAATAACACCTCTTATATGAAGCGATCACGTGACCATGATATGAAAAGATCACGTGCCCCACTTCTAAATGATATATGGCATCCATCTTGTCTCAAAATCGTGATTTTTAAAGTTCTTTTCAATTCATATTGAGTGTTGTATCCGTCCTAAAACCATTTTATTTTGCTTAAATTCTGTGTATCTACATACTAAAACAACGCAATTACAATATATTTGAATTTAAATGGTCATCCAAATTTAATTATTTCTACAACGGAGCCTATTTTTCACCTATGTAAAATGTAAACAGCAAAATATGTAGAATGAGTTGTATTAGAATTGCTGTATTTCTTTAACACAAAATCATTTAGTTCATGGAGTCTGCATAGCTAATATGAATGAAATATTCATTGATTTTACACAGAGCAGGACGATTTTTTCGATGAAGTTTTAAGCATAGAGTTTAATTACTTGTAGCTCCATGGTCTTAATTTTTAAACAAAATAAATTATTATAGTATTGTGATGAATTAAAGAATGGGAAATTGTTTATGAATGAAATGCTGCTTTTATAGAGAGAGCCAGGCGTGTTATTTTTTCTATGACGTCATTTGAATGAATTTCAGTTGTTTTCGATCAAGTTTTCGAATATAATAAATTATCGTAGTATTATGATAATTGTAAAATTATTACCGAAGAATGTATCACATTTTAGAGATGTTTAAACCAGGCAATTTATATTTCAATGCCGTCATTTGAATGAAGTTCATTTTTTTCGATGAAGGTTTAAGTTTTCAAATATAATAAATCAATGTAGTATTGTGATAAGTTTTAAAATATTACCGAGTAATGTATTGTATTTTATACATGTTTAAATAAAATTGCATAAAGTTGGAAAGTGTTTCATAATCAATCCTTTAAGCATGATTGATCTTTCTTGTTTTAATAAATTGACGTCAGAGATTCCCTCTAAAACTGTTTGCGATTTAATTATGCCGACAAAACTGAAATTGAAATCGAAACTCTATTCAATACACCAAGAGGATATGTCCAAACAAGTTTAAACCAAATCGCCCTCAAAACATTTTAGGTACCAGGACCACGAAGATATTATGAATCTCCAAACAGAAATGAAATCGAAAAAAGTAGTTGTATAAGCACCAACCACATCCAAAGAAGTTGAAGTTTTCAGCCTCTACTTCAGATATTGATTTCCTTATATACCTAATGTATAAGGAAAGTATTGTGACGGGGTCGAAAATTCGAATTCGAGTTTTCGACGGGAGACCACGTTTCAAGCATGCCTGATCACGAATCAGACGTTTTTGAGATGCTGTCTGTCGGTGTGTGTGTGGAAACCCCAGGCCGTCCGACTCGTCCAGAGGACTTGAGTAACAAAGTGGACGACCGGGAAGTGTCGGTGTGTGTGTGTGAAAGTGTATGTGTGTGTCTGTTTGTGTGTGTGTGTGTGTCAGTGAGACTGTGGAGACGATATCTCACGCATGAATGGAGGGATTCGAATGAAATTTGGTACAAAAATCAGAATCCGTGAATACTGGGAGCCTATTGTTTTTAAATGCAATCGAATGTTCAGAACCCATCCTTAAATTTTCGAGTGAAATTTTGAAAAAATCATCAAAAAACCAAAACCTTTAATAAAGTTACGCAAATAGACATTTATGCAATTTTTTCCTTAGAAAACGATTGACATAAATTTTAGAACGCTAGTATAAACCGTTCTCGAGATATTGTACATTTTTCAAATAAATTTATCAAAAAATCCCATAAATAGAAAAAAACATATTGACCGATGAGAAACATGTTCACTTTTCATATGTAATATCATGCGATAAATTTGGTGACATCATTCTCATGGATCTAGCTCGTTCCATTCATGAGAAAAGATACTTTGAGTAATACTTTTGTATTTGAACGCCAATAGTCATTTATTTGTTATAAGAACAACTTATTTCTCCGTTCATAACGATTGACGAGATTTTGGCGACGAATTTGGGGGAATGTCGCCAACTTGGCAACTTTTTAAAATGCTACCAAATTAACAAAAATCTCGCCAAATGGATATAAATGACGCTAAATCAATGAAAATGACGCTAAATCAATGAAAATGACGACTCATTGACGAAAATTCAGTATCTTGGAAATAATATAAGTATCTATTGTAAGAATAGCCTATTTTTTTACTGTAAAAGTTGTAAATTCATTGCATTATATAAGGAAAGTCATGTGCCGCCCACATCATATTTTTTTGGGGTCTGTAACCTCTATGTAATTCGGGATCTTAAAACTGATATTACGGTCGGATATAACCCAGTATATTTAATTGATGATCTCAAAAATTACAGCCGTCCTGTAACTAAGTAACTGTTTTGGAGCATGACCGTCCAGTAATTAGTAAATAGACTGAAACGATACCGGTAGATTAGATACAAATACCGAATTCGGGGTGGGATTGCCCAATGGTCAAGGCACGATGATTGTACTCGGACAACCCGAGTTCGATTCAAGGCTTTTCACAAACTGTAGCCGTGTTCATGCGGAGTATGGGCACGTTAAATTTGAGGGTACATAAATTCTTCCTGAAAGGTTGGTGGTAGGGGAAGGAAGATACATACGATAACAGTGGTTGCCGCACTCCACTGGGTTCTCGTCTAAATTGGGTGGCACTGTCCCGGCCGTCCAAAGAGATACCTTATACACCTTCTGGTGGGTCGGACTGTCTGGATTGAATAAACAAATACAGAATTCTATATATATTTAAATTTCGGTCTTAGATCGTTAAAATGTTTTGTAGCTCGAAAGGCGAGTAACGTTTTAAGGATTTGACTCGCCAGTTTGCAAGGGATCTCATAACTAATATCGATACCGGTAAATAATTAATATATTTAAATGCTGCGTTCAAAACATGACGGTTCAAATATTTCTGAGCGGCGGATTGGAGATATTGTCATAACTGTTTTAAAATTGTTACGATATATTGATCCACGAAAATTCCTAATATATTTAACTGTCGCATCCGAAACAGTGTGGACCCCGGAGCACCAAATAGTTTTGAGGCTAGATCCCCCGACATAGCATTTAAGGATCTTAAAATTAATTCTATACCTGTATAGAAATCGATATATTTAAGTTGGTAGCAACTTAAAAGTTTGGACTTCAGGGTCCAAAAACCATATTGGAGGTCTGATCTCGGAGACGGAGATTAGATTTTCATGCTGATATTTGATTTAAAAAATGATCTGAAATATTTAAGGGTAACTCGAATAATTTTGGGTTCATTGAGGCACAAAATGTTTTCAGGAAGAGTTTCTTTTAAAATGTTAGTAATTTTAAACTGATATTTTTCTATGTATAGAACTCGCTCAAGTTGAAGTCGTTAAAAATCTGGAAATAGCAAGGTAAAACAGTTAATTAAATGTATTAACTAGGTTTTGAAGGCAAAAAATAACTTCTTCATCACGATAATTGAGACAGAGCAATCACGACAGCAAAGGTGTGGGAAATTGAACGATAATTGCACTTGTATTTTATTTTACACAATTATTTAAAACGTACTTTTCATAAACAAGATCTTGAAGTTTAGTACTTAAATCCAACATTCGTAAACACAACTTCATCACTAAGAGAACATCAAAGTAACTTACAAGAGTACTGTCTTGCTTGCGATATATCATATAACACAGATTCCTACAAAACAAAATCATTGTCTAAAAAAAAGGGTACAGCAAGAAGATACAAGAAAGATCAATCATGCTTAAAGCATTGATTATGAAACACTATCCAACTTCAATGCAATTTTATTTAAACAAGTCTAAAATGCAATACATTCCTCGGTAATATTTAAAAATTTATTAGAATACTACATTAATTTATTATATTTGAAAACATAAGTCTTCATTGAAAAAAATGAACTTCATTCAAATGACGGCATTGAAATATAAATTGCTTCGTTTAAACATTTCTAAAATGCGATACATTCCACGGTAATATTTTTAAAACTATCATAATACTACGATAATTTATTATATTTGAAAACTTCATCGAACACAACTGAAATTGATCCAAATGACGTCATAGAAAAAAAAAAGCACGCCTGGATCTCTCTATAAAAACAGCATTTCATTCATAACATTTTCCCATTCATTTCATTCATTACAATACTATAATAATTTATTTTATTTAAAAATTAAGACCATGGAGCTACAAGTAATTAAACTCTATGCTTAAAACTTCATCGAAAAAAATCGTCCTTCTCTTTGTAAAATCAATGAATATTTCATTCATATCAGCTATGCACACTCCATGGGCTAAATAATTTTGTGTTAAAGAAATACAGCAATTCTAATACAACTACTTCTACATATTTTGCTGTTTACATTTTACATAAGTGAAAAATAGGCTTCGTTGTAGAAATAATCAAATTTGGATGATCCTTTAAACTCAAATATAATGTAATTGCTTTGTTTCAGTATGTATATGCACAGAATTTAAGCAAAAATAAAGTAGTTTTAGGACGTATAAAACACTTAATATGAATTAAAAGGACTTAAAAAATCAGGATTTTGAAACAAGATGGATGCCATATATCATTTTGAAGTGGGTCATGTGATCTTTTCATATCATGGTCACGTGATCTTCATATAAGCTTCCGTGATCTTCATATTCCGCTTCATATAAGAGGTGTAGTTATTATTTTAATTTTTATTTAAAAACTACTGAATATATTTCGCTGAATTTTTTTTTTATATATTTCATGGACCAATTTGAATATTACCTAAAATTTTCGAAGCAATTTGTGAATTTTACATCCGCTTAAAAAATGTTTGAAAAATTAGGTCTCATAGGGCTCAATGTATTTCATTTTTTCAACCCGGGTTCAATCCAAAACTAATTGGATGATATTTTTCATTTATATTCCCATAGGTTCTACAGACCGTCTGAACAACATACTAAAATTTCATTTTGATTAAGTACTTTTTACAGTTATCGTGCTAACGGACAGACAGACAGACAGAATGAACAAAGTCATACACACTTTTCAATTTTGTTGTAAAGTGTTAATAAGGATACGCACATAATAAAGTCTAAAAAATATGCAGTGATAAAAGTGCAGAATAATCAAAGTACGTACTGCTTTAGTATATTTTTTAATTTACATTTCATTAAACAAAGTTAACTGACTAACCATCAATACGGCATGGATTATGACAAATTCAATTCTAATGTACTCTAATGCATTCTTCATTAATTCATTGTTGAATATTCCACTAATTAATGTTCCGCGAATAGGAGTGACCGTTTCATGGCATATTTCTGCGCTTAAATTTTATGCTCTTAATCACAATCTGCAGATAATGACATTCTTAATATTTTAATTAACTCTTAATATACGTACGTACCTGTAAAGGGTAGATAACTTGAAATTTATGCAATTCCGATATTATTTAGTTTGGATCGGAAAATTTTCCACCGTGATATTCGATGCTATTCCTGCCAGTGATTGCCATAAACAATTTCGATAAAAATGAAACGATTTATGCAGTTTAAAAATTATATGACTTATTTACGAAATATATATTTCTGGTTAATAATACAGTTCAGATCCATGTTCCTTTATATAAAATGCCACTAAAGCGAAAATAATCTTATCGCACAAGGAATGGAACTATAAACCGCTCTGGGACTACTGATAGGCTCTCAGAAATACATGCAGCAGACATGATTTACTAAACTTATGTTATTGCAAGCGCGTACTTTTACTTGAGTCTTTTCTTTTTGAAAGATTTGGCGATTTATTGCCAGTTTGGTAACATTTGTCGACTTTTCAAAGATTCGAGAAAGACCTCAAAATAACCAATATTCTACGAGATATGAGAGACTTCCAGAAGGTTCTGTAGAGAGTCTGTAAAAGGAATCATCGCTTAGGCATCGAGGGTAGTTTAGGAAATAAGAGGTACACTGCACTGTTACTGACATCAATGTTTTTAGATTAGTAACTATTGTTTGTGAATTCATTTCCATCAATGTTTTGCGAATAGTATCAGTTATTTTGTGAAAATAGTAGAGCATGTAAATGCGGTTTTACTGTATATTGTTCCTGTTTACGCTGTACTTGTGGATACGCCGTAACAGTATACATGTAGTGAAATTCACTGTTGCAAAGATGGACACTAAATATCAGCATTGGGGAGCTGTGCAAGTTAAAGTAGTTACAGGAAAGTCAGAACAATCATGATGTTACCATGGTAGTGTGGAAATTATTTTAAGACCAGAAAAGCTTAAGGGCTGGCGATTATCGCAACGAAAGTTTGTGTTGTGTTTGAAAGATAGATGAAACCTGCTGTGTTTAAAAGAGATAAAGAAGACATAATATTTAGTTTAAAGAAAATTAGTTTATTAAATTGTAACTTCAAATTAATTCAAATTAACAAATACAAAAACACTGCTCACAGGCAGGCAACTCAGAAAGAATTAACATTAGAATTTTAGACATTAGAATTTTAGAATTTTATCAACTTAGTTAAAATTAAGGGATTAGCATAAAAACTTTACTCAAAACAATCTATTTTAAATTCCATCAGAAAATCATTAACAAAAATATTAAATTTAAAGAATTTTAGAATTTACCCAGGCTCTTATAAATTTATGAAGGTTTAGAAATTTGCTCTCAGAATGAAGTTTAGAATTTTAAATTTACAGAATAAAATTTGATTAAACACATTTCAAATATTGAGAATTTATATTCAGAATTAAAGAAATTAAGAGTTTAAATAAAACATTGGTATTCACCGGGCTGGGCCATCAGACAGGGGGAAAAGTTCCAAATATTAGAGCAGCACAGGTTGGAGGCAAATTCTGTGGACTGGTTATCTTGGGATCAGGAGATCAACAAATTTTAGTCAGGAGAGGATTCAGCACTTTCTTGAAAGACATCAGAACTCAGGAAATCGGACCTAACAGAAACTTCTGGTACACTCGGATCTCTATAGAACGGCCGTCCTCGTCAGAAACTACGTTCACGTAGCTCGCATGAGGAATTTCACCACACACTTTTCCGGAGAGTTACGTCGCGAATTACGCGATAAAAGCTCGAAAAACATCATTTAAATTAAAACAACAATGTTAAAAAAAATAACGCGAGGAACTTTAAGCTCCATAGAAAAGCTCGCGTGGAACATAAGTTCCATTCGAAAATCAACAACGCGCTTCACGCGCTAACACACTACGAAGGATTTCAACAAAAAACTGAAACCGAAAAATTCTGCGCGCGTATTTATACGTGCGGGAAAAAGGGCGGAGTTTAGATAAACGGCAGCAATTAAAATTCGCTTACGGAAATTATAATTGCCAAAATAATACTCATAATTCCGAGAGCAGACGATCCGTAAAAACGCGAACCAATTAAAATAACTCACGAATTCCAAAGAGGCGCGAAAAACGCTTAGGTGGCGCAATAATCGCAGTAAAAAGCCCGCAAAACAGAATTCCGAAAATGGCCGCAACTGAAATTTTTGAATTGCAGTGAGACATGGAAATAACTTGAGACTGAAGAACAAACGGAATTTCTAACCAAAATGGGAAAATGGGACATCAAATTAAAGGGAATTTTAAGGGGAATCAAATAAATAAATAATTTTTAAAATTTACAAATCAAAAGTAATATTAATTTAGGGAATGGAACATTTTTAATTAAGAATATTATAAACAAAATTAATTTATAAAATTAAAAACATTCTAATTAAGGAATAAATGAAAAAGCCAATAAATATTATTTAAATATTACCAAATTAAGAATATTGAGCCAGGGAAAAAGAAATAAAAGTAAATTTTCAAATCCCCAAATTACCTAAATTCTAAAGCAACCCAACACAAAGATGGACACTAAATATCAGCATTGGGGAGCTGTGCAAGTTAAAGTAGTTACAGGAAAGTCAGAACAATCATGATGTTACCATGGTAGTGTGGAAATTATTTTAAGACCAGAAAAGATTAAGGGCTGGCGATTATCGCAGCGAACAGGGATGAAGCCCCTATTAAATTTAAAAAAAAATCCATCAAAGTATTGCAAAATTAGCAATAAATAAAACTACTGCTTGTGAGAATATAATTTTTTAATACTTTCCTAAAGAAAGATGACATAGAAAGATTAGGTGACTCTTTCTTTTAAATATAATTGCTCTTCCTATGTCTGCTTTCTTTAAGAAAACTTTATTCCGAAAAGGTCAGAAAATAGAAGACTGCCGAATTATGGAGAATATAATGAAATATAAAGCAGGCGATCAGTTTTGGAGACTGTATGAGCCGCCTCCTTCGATTAACTTCATGAAATATTCCATAACAAGTAAAATAGATTTATTGAATAAAAGACTGCGAAAATGTGTCACATATACCGCCTGTACAATACAATATATGAGTATACATACAAGTCATGAAATTTAAACTATATATAAAAAGTATCAATGCACCTTTTATGATGGTTACTTAAAAAATTCTAATTTTTACTGTCATCGCGATGAGCTAAAGGAATCTATGGTGATAGTGATTGTGACTTCTACCACTTTTTTTTTTATAGAAATTATTTTCAGAAATACAGTTTCCATGAGGTGAGAGGGGACGTCCCTGAATGCCAAAAATGAGTTTTGTCGGTCTATGGGAAAGAATGCCAAATCATTGGAAGAAGTTTGGATGGCAAATTTCATATATTATTCAGAAATGAACGCAAGAAAAAAAATCTGAAAATATATATAGTTTACTTATAAAATGGAATTGTAGCAAAATAACCTTTCCTAATCTCGAAATGGGTGAAAGCAGCTTGAATCTAATTGGGTGGTCTACCGCATACATTGTTTATGTGTAAACGCAAAATAATAATAATCCATAAATTGTATACAGTCTGACTATGAAACTAGATTTTATTAAAATATGTGACCTTTCATAATATCAAAAACCGCTGAAGTGATTTGAATCCAATTTCGGTGATATATTGCCTCTAGATGTGAATTCAGAAAATAAAATTTTCAAAATGTATACAGTTTAACTTGGGGATCGAATTCTCCCTTGTTTCGCGTATGGTTAAGTGTAGGAATCGCCTGTGTTTTCTAGTTTTGCAATATAAATTAGATTACACAGTGTTAACTTCCTAAATTTCCAATTTGATATACATTATGTCAAAATTAACCATAATATTCAGCTATAGATTTGCGTGAGTGTATATATATGTTTGGTATTCGATTATTGCATATCCTTCATTAATGCATTCTTGCATATTCTGCTAATTAATTTTATGTGAACAGGACTGACTGCTTCATCACAAATTCCTGTATCGAGCATGCATGAGCTTGATAATAATCTGTAAATAAAGGCATAGACAATATTTTAATTATCTCTCATTATGCGTTCCAGCAATTACATTTCCTGACTTGTTTCAGTTATAAAACAGTTACGAATTAAGCGCATAATATAATCTTTAAATCTGTATTTGGCATTATTACTTATTTATTTGTAGTGTCAGTGTCATGATTGTCACTCCGATTTTAAATTGCGGAGAAAAATTGGTGGATCCTTGCTTTTGAGCTTTCAAATGCAGAGCTCTGTCGCTGGTTTATAAATGGAACAAATCCATCGTAAGATTACATAACAGAATTTAATACATATATATTTACATATATTCTTGACTACAGGTTATAAAGCGTAAAAACGAAACTGCCAGAGGCCAGAAGCCTTTCTCTTACGAGAGTTCGTTAGCGACTGCCATTTCTTTTTTTACTTTTTCTTGGCGTACTATCTTCTACTTAAGACTCTAAAATATACAGGGTGGTAAACAGCGGCCCTCTTGATTCCTATAGAAAGCGATGGCTGCAAAGGTGTCGTTAATGAGTAATTTAGTTCTTATCTTTTACAAATTAGGTTTTTTTATTACAGGTTAACGCTGGACTACACAACAAGTGGGTTATATGATGGACAAAGACTTTGCACTATTAACACCTCGAGCCCGAATTAACCTAATCATTAATTACAATTTAAATATTATTTCCACCCAATTTCATGCTCCTTTCCTCCCCATCTATAATTTCTATCACACTTTGCATTATAGGGAATTGCTGGAATCATGCACATATAACATCGTGTTTATACTGTTGCATAGGGAATTCAAACATCAGACCATTTGGACTTATAGTTTTACTACCACCATCTGCATTACGCTTGTATCCAAATGAGGTGATTTGTCCAAGGCTGTTCTACGTATGATTGTAAACGTTTATCCTGTGTGTATAGTGTTGCAATAGCTTAAAGGAAATTGGCACATTTCAACAACACTATAAAACTTTTTCTTAAGATGCCTTTACCGAAAAGGTAAAATTAGGAAACGTCAGGTGTTTTCTTGTACGGAGCACAATTTCCGACACAGTAAATCTCTTAAAATACGATTTTGTATTGTCACAAACACAGATTTTCTACTTGTAAGAAAATTTCTGAAATTTTCAAGGTTCATCTAGAGCCGAAAACTTTATCTTCTGGTAATCGGATCCATAGGAGACAGGTTTAAATTCCGGGCAGAATTAGAAAGACATGGGTTGGTGTATTATACTTCTGTCTTAGCGGTCATTGAAGCAAGTACGCATGCGCTACCTGAACGAATCCAGTGCAAAAAGAGGGGTGATAGCTACAACCGAAAGTATAAAACGAAATACAGAACTAAAACTGACAATGTAGTTTAGGGCCGCCCAGGTGGTGAAGTGGATAGCGTCACCGACTGCTGTCTAGTGGGCTTGGGTTCGAATCCCGAGCAAGGCATGGTTGTTTTCCTGAGGATGAAGACAGTCTTCCGCCTTCTGGGTCCTCGTTAAATGAGAAGCTGCACCCTTCAGACCTTAGTCAGTGATGCTTGCATGTATTAATAAACTTTGTATTTTGTCTTGTGTGTCATTCTCTCTGTCCTTCTTCTGGTGTCACTGGACCTGTATTCGTGCTAATGCAGAAGCAGGGGTCATAAGCAACAACAACAACATGTAGTTTAGGGCAATGTTTCTCAACCTCCGGTACCGGGCGGGCCCTGGCATCAATTGTGCCGGGCCCCGAGAGATTGTCTTGGAACGTGTCGGTTTCTACATATTTTTTCAGTTTTCGAAATATTTTTTATGAATAAATATTTCATAGTTAAAATATTCTAAGGAGAATACTATTTGCGAATGTATCGAAAAGCTGAGAATCAGAACACCAAATTAACGTCTGCGTAGCAAATGTTAGTGACCAAGCTGATTTTAAATTTTATTATGAAAAAGAGAGTGCACAGCTGATTTCCATGGTGAATTACAATGGATAAATATTTTACTCTCTCAAAACCGTTTATTTTTTTTTCAAACCAACATCAGTCAAATTAGTTGAATAATGCAATAATCTATTTTATACCGAATAATATTATACATTTTTGGTGATAGGAATGGGATGAAATCAGTCAATGAAAATCAGCACAAATTAATTTAATGATGTTGGTCTGAGGAAATTGCAATATGCTACACAATTTCATGAGTCCATGATTGATAACTTGTTTAAATGTAATTTTATATTTGTCAAGGTGCCACACCGGATATACAAAATGAACTAATACGCTATATGACTACAGCATATGATTATTTATTAACACTGTCTCAACTTAATGTCTGAACTTAAAATAAGAATAAGAAAGGTATTTACAAGAAAATATGCTAGCACCGGGTCTTAAAAAAATAATTTACCGAACCGGTATAATTATATTAAATATAATTATATATTTTGGTTTAAAAAAATGTCATTTTTGTGGTTTATAATAATGAAAAGACAATGATAGCTCTGAACAATGAAACGACAAACATAATATTTCACAGTTTGGAAGCCTTAGTCTTGTCAAGTCTGGATTATTTAACATTATATCCACACACTAAAAATATCTAATGTGGACAACACATGACTTTCCTTATATAATGCAATGAATTTACTACTTTCACAATTAAAGAAAATGTTTTTCTTATAGTAGATACTTATATTCTTTCCAAGATATTGAATTTTCTTCAATGAGTCGTCATTTTCATTGATTTAGCGTCATTTTTATCTATTTGGCGAGATTTTCGTTAATTTGGCAACATTTAAAAAGTCGCCAAGTTGGCGACATTCCGTCAAATTTGCTGCCAAAATCTCGTCAATCGTTATGGCCGGAGAAATAAGATATTCTTATACCAGATAAATGACTATTGGCGTTCAAATACAAAAGTATTACTCAAAGTATATTTTCTCATGAATGGAACGAGCTAGATCCACGAGAATAATGACACCAAATTTATCGCAGGATATCACGTATGAAAAGTTAACATGTTTCTCAACAGTTAATATATTTTTTTTTTAATTTATGGGATTATTTGATAAATTTATTTGATAAATGTGCAATATCTCGAGAACGGATCCTGCTAACGTTCTAAAGTTTATGTCAATCGTTTTCTATGGAAAGATTGCATAAGAAATGTCTATTTGCGTAACTTTATTAAAGATTTTAATTTTTTTATGATTTTTTTCAAAATTTCACTCGAAAATTTAGAGGGGTTCTGAACATTCCACTGCGTTTAAAAACAATATTCTTCCAGTATTCACGGATTGTGATATTTGTACCAAATTTCATTCGAATCGCTCCTTTCGTTCGTGAGATATCGTTTCCACAGACTCACTGGCACATACACACACACACACACACACACACATACTTTCACACACACACACACACACACACATACACACACATACTTTCACACACACACACAGACATCACCTCAAAAATGTTTGATTCGTGATCAGAGATACTTGAAACGAGCTCTCCCGCCGAAAACTCGAATTCGAATTTTCAACCCCGTCACAATACTTTCCTTATAGATTATGTATATAAGGAAAGTAATAATATGGGTAAAAACACACAAAAACTGAGTTTACTGCCACTAGAGTAACACTTTTAAACAGGTAAATTTCCAGCTACTTAAAAAGAAAACTGTATCTATATGAATGTGTTTTTTAATTTTTTTATATAAGTATCGCATTGAATAACAGATATATTGTGTTTTACGCTGAAAAGTCCGTTTCAAACAGGTAAAGAGGTAACATTAAATGTTCGCTTAAGGTATCTGTTTATCTGCTACCCATTTACTTACCTGCTTAAAAGGGTCCTTTAAAAGTCACTCATTTCAACAGATAAACAAGAAAGATCAATCATGCTTAAAGCATTGATTATGAAACACTTTACAACTGCAATGCAATTTTATTTAAACATCTCTAAAATACAATACATTCATATTTTTAAAATTATCACAATGCTACAATAATTGATTATATTTGAAAACTTAAAACTTCATCGAAAAAAATGAACTTTATTCAAATGACGCCATTGGAATATAAATCGCCTGGCCCTCTATGTAAAATCAGTAAATATTTCATTCATGCACTTTTATTCCATTCCTTTCATTCATAACAATACCACAATAATTTATTTTACATAAAAACTCAATGGATGTAAAAGTAATTTAACTCCATGCTTAAAACTTCATCGAAAAAATCTGCTATAAAATCGTCTGCTTCTCTATATGAAATCAATGAACGTTTTATTCATATCAGCTATATTGCAGACTCCAGAGTTAAATAATTTTGCGTTAAAGAAATTCATCAATTCTTATACAACTCATCCTACATCATGATGTTTTTACATTCTCCATAAATGAAAATTAGGCTTCGTCGTAGAAATAATCAAAGTTTAATGATCATTTAAACTCAAATATATTGCAATTGCGTTGTTTCAAAATATAGATGCACAAAAATTAAGCAAAAATAAAGCGGTTTTAGGACGAACACAACACTAAATATAATTAAAAAGGAACTTTAAAAATTGCGATTTTGATACAAGATGGATGCTATATTTTTTATTTTGAAGTGGGTCACGTGATCTCTTCATATAATATGGGTGTAATTATTACTACCGAATATATTTTGCTGAAATGGTTTTCATATTTTTTATGGGAAAATTTGAACATTTCCTAAAACTTTCGAAGAAATTTAAGAATTTTAAATTCGTTTAAAAATTTTTAAAAATTTAGGTTCCGTGGGGTTCAATGTATTTCATTTCTTCAACCCGGGTTCAGTCCAAAACTAATTGGGTGATATTATTCATTTATATTCCCATAGGTCCCACAGACCGTCTGAACAACATACTAAAATTTCATTTTGATAAAGTCATTTTTACGGCAGTTATCGTGCGAACGGACAGACAAACAGACAGAATGAACAAAGCCATAAACACTTTTCAACTATGTTGTAAAGTGTTAAAAACCATATTTTCTGCGTAAAGAAATTCTACCCATAATTCCGTGTACTTCTCATATAAATGAATAAAATAACGCATTCAATTACGTGTAATAATATTTTTACTTTCCTTATATATATAATGTATAAGGAAAGTATTGTAACGGGGTCGAAAATTCGAATCCGAGTTTTCGACGGGAGAGCACGTTTCAAGCATCCCTGATCAGGAATCAAACATTTTTGATCTGACTGTGTGTGTGTGTGTGTGAGAAAGTATGCGTGTGTGTGTGTGAAAGTATGTGTGTGTGTGTGTGAACGTGTGTGTGTGTGTGTGTGTGTGTGTGTGTGTGTGTGTGTGTGTGTGTGTGCGTGTGTCAGTGAGTCTGTGGAGACGATAACTGACCAACGAATGGACCGATTCAAACGAAATTTGGTACAAAAATCACAATCCGTAAACACTGGAAGCCTATTGTTTTTATATGCAATCGAATGCTCAGAACCCCCCAAAATTTTCCAGTGAAATTTTGCGAATCAAAATTGAAATTTTGCCGACATCAAAACCACTAATAAAGTAACGCAAATAGACATTCCTTATGCAATTCTTTATTAGAAAATGATTAACATAAATTTTAGAACGCTAACATGAACCGTTCTCGAGATATTGCACATTTTTCAAAAAAATTTTTAAAAGTCATATAAATTAAAAAAAAATCCTATTAGAAACATGTTCACTTTTCATATGTAATACCATGTGATAAATTTGGTGACACCATTCTCGTGGATCTAGCTAGTTCCATTCATGAGAAAAGATACTTTGAGTAATACTTTTGTATTTGAACGCCAATAGTCATTTATATGCTGTAAGAATAACTCATTTCTTCGTCCGTAACGCTTGGCGAGATTTTGGAGACGAATTTGGTGGAATGTCGCCAACTTGGCGACTTTTTTAAATGTTGCTAAATTAACGAAATCTCACCAAATGGATAAAAATGACGCTGAATCCATGACGTCTCATTGATGATGACGGCATGGAAAATGATGACTCATTGACGAAAATTCAATATCTTGGAAAGAATATAAATAACTACTATAAAAATGTTATTTTTTTTTACTGTAAAAGTAGTAAATTCATTGCATTATATAAGGAAAGTCATGTGTTGCCCACATCAGATTTTTAAATATGTAACTAGAAGCTTACCTTCTTAACAGTGTTATTCAAGTGGCATAGCTTGTGTGTTTTACCCATATTTCTTTTAGTGTGCTTTAGCATTAAATTCGTCTTTGTAATTTCAAAGAAAAGTAAATGTAATTAAATTGATCATGTATATAATTTTGTTTACAAAATAAATACAAATTCTAATTTGAATAATTTACTATGGATTATTCATTTAACTTTTTTAAAAATATGTTTGTGAAAATATAATAGTTTACGTTGTTGCCTGAGGAAATATTTAACTCGTTTGTATTCTTTTAAGAAAATCTTATTTATTTCATAAATAATTCAAATGTACAAAACATTTGCAAAGAGGAAATTCGATTATAGATATTTTCAAAATGAATAATTTAGTCAGTAATTTCTTGGTAATAAATGCTGAATTTTCTGTGAATACTGCAACGAGAATGAAGAGCTTATTTGAAAATTAATATTTTATAATAAAATATATGTTATGTGATAGCCTCCTTTTAGCAAATTGGAATATCACCAGAATTATACATTTTAAAAGTACAAAAAGTATTTTCATAGATTCTAAATTCATTGCCTTGCTGTTATGAATACATAATAAGCATGCAAATATGATATAACTTTTTTAGTACATAGATCATATAACTTATAAAATGTTAACACATATTTATGAATAATATTCTTTGATTTCATATACTTGAACTAATTAATAATTGAATGTGTGAATTCAAAAGATATTAAATGAAGAGTTTTACTCTTTTACATTGTGTTTATTATGATGAGATCATAAAAATATCGTCTATATATCATCAAAATTTTACTATAAAGAATATAAAACCTTGAACTAAAAACTCCACTTGACTGGAAATATAAATCTAAAACATGTATTAAAAATATGCACCCTACAGTCTTGTAAGCTACAGACGACCAGCTGCGCTGTAGGAAGAAGAAAATTTTCTTATCAAATAAATAGTTT